>VZQC01013319.1:5108461-5163273 GCA_009823505.1 Rhizomys pruinosus | reverse complement strand
GGAGGCACCAGAATGTGTGTGAATTATGATCCTGGAGTCTGGCAGAGTGCACTATACCCCAGGGTCCCTTTTTGTTCCCAGGGAGCAGGCATTGTTTTCTTCTTTCATAGGCTGTGTTGGCTGATGGTGAACACAGGACAGGGAAGGTTCTGGGAAAATTGATGAGTGTCTCCACAGGTAGTTCAGCAGCTCTGGGGCTCTATTTAATTGGCCCACCAGTTAATTTCCTTTTGCCTTGGGAGTGTCAGCCTTTTTGTGGCCCCTGCCACATCTTTGGGGAGCCAGATGTCCCAGAGAGCTGGAATTTCTTCTTTGTTTTGATAGTTTTTTTTTTCCATTTGCAATTAAGAATCCTCTTTCCTTATAGGTAGGAATCATTGTGTGTACATGAAGGGTGGCCATGGCATATCTGCTGTCTCTGAAAATGTTTACTGCTCTATCCTTTCCCAGCAAAATGCCTGGGTGGGATCAATCAATGTCTTTTGCAAGGAGGTTCAGTGGGGGAAGTTGAATTGATTTATTGTTTTATCCAACTCCATTGTTTCTCTGTTCAGTTTCTGTCTTTTGGAGATAGAGTATTAAAATTTCCCACTATGAATGAGTTGGGGAGAATCTATGTGTTTTTTAATCTAGTAGTATTTCTTTTATAGAATTGAGAGACTCCATCTTTGGTGTGTACATATTTAGAATTGTAGTATCCTCCTGATCAATTGGTCCCTTATTGAGGGTGTACTATTTTTTATCTTTTCTGCAAAATTCCATTTCAAATCTATTTTGCTTGTTGTTTTTGTAGACATGCTTGTTTGTTTCCTAGTTCCATGATTGCTTAGCTTTTTCAGTTCCTTCATCCTTTGGTAGTGTCTGTCTTTGATAGCAACATGTGTTTCTCTGAGGCAGCAAGAAGATGGATCCTCTTTCCTAATCTAATCTGCTAGTCTGTGTCCTTGGATGCCCAGGAACTGGGACTATTTATATTCAGAATTATTATAGATAATGCATATACAGTCCTGTCCTTTTTTGATACTGTGCTGTTTTCTCTGGCCTTTTAGATGAAGAGTTTTGGCATTATTTTTCTCCTGTGACATCTACATGTGCCTATCCTTTAATTTTGTGCCTATTACTCTTTCCAGTATCTTCTGTAGAGCAGTCTCCATGGTCATAAGTTCTTTTCATCTATGTCATCAGAAGCTTTTACTTCTCCGTCAATCGTTTTCTGAAGTATAGGACTCAGTGTTGGCAGTTCTGAAAAAAAATCATTCCAAGTCCTTCTGACTGTAAAAGTTTGCATAAATTAATTATTATATAGTGAATAATTTTTTTAAAAAATTACCATTGACCAATCAATCTGTTATTGTGATTGGTCTGGCATTGTAGGGCACTTAGCACTTTTCTCTTAGAACTTTCTTTTTTTTTAAATTTATTTATTTATTTATTTATTTTTTAATTGATGCTTTGTGTATTTCATACATCATTTTCCAATTCAGTTCAGGCATATATCCCCTTCCCTTCCCCCAACCCCACCCCTACCCATCTCAGATCATGCATTCTGCCGTAAGTTTTCTGCATCTTTCTCTGCTTTTTTGTTTTGTTTTGTTTTCATTTTTTTAACAATAAGTGATAATTTGTGAGTACAAGCATCCTTCATGTAAAACCAATTTGCAAGCAGTTGTGCCCAAACCCACACAGCTCATGGGTCCCACCATCCAGCAGGGGGGGGGCTTGTATGTTCAATCAAGTTGATCAAATGAGTGTCCAGTCTATATTGTTGTAGTTTCACAATTAACCCCAATCGAAGCCCTTACATTCTACCACACCCCCTCTTCTGCAGATTGTTCCCTAGGCTTAGAAAAGGGGCACAGGTGGATGAGAAGCAAAACACTCTACTCTCTCTGTAGCTGATGTCATGGTCTCTAGTCAGTTCTGGATGTTTTCTTTCATGGGCTGCCAGCTTGTCCAGGCATAACCTTTCGATCCTACTAATGAAGCACATGCAATTAGATATTTAGGTATTAAACAGTATAATATATAGCCTTTCGATCCTACTAATGAAGCACACACAAATAGATATATAGGTATTTAAACAGTACTAATTGTTATGGTAGGTTTCTTTGGTATAGACACAGATGTTTGGAATTACATTTTCTTCTGTTAAGTATGACAGGGTCTTCGTGTGGTTTATAACATCTCCTAACCATTAGAGGATGTAAGCTTGTGGCATCAGCCATGGGTTATTCCTCCAAGGAGAGAGGTAATAGCCAATTAGATTTGGGATATACAGACATATGGCTGCCACTGCTGCACAGTATTTCCAGGCAGATGAGGTGTAGCTGGTGCTGACGGAGGAGTCTTGCTTGACTCAAGAGATGGCTGAGAAACACCTTACTCTTAGAACTTTCAATGCCATTGTGTAGTCTGTGTCTTTAGTGTGTTAACTATGATGTGTCTTGGAGGGTTTTTTTTTTTCTGAACCTGTGTATTTGATGTTTTGTGGACTTCTTGGATGCATAACATTTTCTGTAGATTTGGGAAACATTCTTCTGTGATTGAATTTAAAATATTATCCATTCCTTTTTTCTCTTTATTCTAAGTCCATCATTTGCAGGTATAGCATTTTAATGGTTTCCTAAAATTCCTGCATATTTCTTTCCAGTAAGTTTTAAATTGGAATTTTCTATGCTTTACCTACAAGCACAACTAACTGATTTCTGGAAGACCCACTTGTTTTAGTTAGCAAATGGAAAGGCTGCCCTCTCCTGGTGTCTGCCTCATTTTCAGGCTTGAGCTTCCTGTGACACACCTAGAAACATCAATTTCCTGTTAAAACCTGGGAGGAAAGAGCAGGGCTAAAGCAGAAGTGGAGAGGTGCCAAAGTCTGGAGGGTCCCTGAGTCCACAGAGACCTGGGGAGCCCTCCACATCCAAAGCAGGGTTCTGCAGAATTGGAAGCAGGCAGAACCAGACCGGCCCTGGACAGATGTACAAGTTCACCCCAGAGGCAGAACCACGTGGAGAGGCTGTTCCAGAGCAGAAGAGGTGTGGTTCCTGTAGGTACCAGGAGGTGGAAGGGGAGAGCTGAGGAAACCAGAGGCCCTGAGAGAGACTCCTGGTCTTGTGACCAAAGTGGCACTGGTGTCTCTGCAGTCAAAGTTGGGGGCTCTGAACACAGGCAGGTCTGTGAAATTCACCTGGGATTTAAACATTGTTTCTGCTTACCCTATAGCAAGGACTGCAGGACTCTGTATTTCAATTTCTGTCAATAATTGTGTTGGGGGTTTCATGCCTGTTTCATTAAATCTGTAGATGGCTTTTGGTAGGATGGCCATCTCCACAATGTTAATCCTATGAATTCATGAGTGTGAGAAGTCTTTCTATCTTTTAGTATCCATTTAAAATTTTTTCAAGTGTCTTAAGCATTTCATGACACAAGATTTTCATTTCCTTGGTTTGATTTTCCTAAATAACAATTTTATGTTTAAATGCAATTTTAAATGGTACTGTTTCTTTTATTTCTTTCTTGGTATGTTTATCAATTTGCTTTTATTGCATTTTTGCCTTTTTAACATGGGGTCTCTGTCTATCTCCAGCTGGCTTGGAACTCACTATGTAGACTAGGTTGGCTTTGAACTCATAGCAATCCACCTACCTCTGCCTCCTTTTGGGAGGTGTTATGCTTCCTTCACTTTGTTGCATGATAAATTCAGAAGCTTTATAGCAAATAATATTGTCATCCCAATAATAAAGTACAATTTCCTTCCTGTTGTTTTCACCTGGAAGTCCAACATTTAGTATGCAAACTGAAGAAGCTCTGTACCTATCAGGGTTCAGAAAGAATATTGCAATTGGAGAGTCATTGGCAGAATTCCCTATTGTATTTTCTGTTTGTCTGTTGAGCACACTACTGTGTTAGAAATCCAGGCACTTTGGGCTGGAAAGATGGCCTAGTGGTCAACAGCCCTGACCGGTCTTGCAGAGGAACTGGGTTCGATCCCCAGCACCCACATTGCATCTGAGAACCAACTGTAACTCCAATTCCAGGAGAACTCCAGTTCCAGGGGATTCCGACACCCTCTTCTGACCTCCGCGGCATTGCATGACATGGGTGCACAAACATACATGCAGACAGTACATTCATACACATAAAAAAAAGTAAAGAAAGAAAAATTTTAAAAGCCTTGAAAAAAAAAAAAGAAATCTAGGCACTTTGTAACAACTCATCATGAAACATGCAGCATTGGAATACAAACATGCTACAGTAAGTGATGTCTTTTGCATTAAGATGTAATCATCTGGGGTTCTGGGGGTGATGTTATTATCTTGAAATAAACTAAAGAGGCAGGTGGCCCTGAGGAAAATACCCCTGCATACTTTTTTTGCCTTGAAGATAAATTATCAAATATTTTAAATTCATTTGTGAGAGATGGAGCCAGACATCCATAAATTAAAATTCAATATTATAGGATAGATTCCACATTTTGTTTTGTATTGTTTTGTGTTGTTTTTGAGGCAGGGTTTCCCAGTAGCTCTGGCTGTCCTGGAAGTCACTCTGTAGACCTGGCTGGCTTTGAACTCACAGAAATTTGCCTGCCTCTGCCTGCCACGTGCTAGGATTAAAAGTGTGTGCCACCATGCCTGGCCTAGATTCCACTTTTTAACATTAATTAAAAATGTTTTGTTACTTTTATTTTGTGTGTATGAGTATGTGGCCTGCACATAGGTAAATGCACATGTTTTATGCACTGCCCACTGAGCTCAGAAGAGTCTGTTGAATTCCCTGCAACTAGAGTTACACATGTTAGTTAGCTGTCATTTGGGTGCTGGGAATCAAATTCCAGTCCTCTGCAAGAGCAGCCAGTGCTGTTAATGTTGGAGCTATCTTTACAGCCACTTAATATTAATTTTTTACAAAGAAGAAAACTATGTGTTTAGAAGGTACAATGTGATATTTTGTTCTCTACATTCGTTTTTGAAATGGACTATTAAAGTCACATAATACTTCATGAATTGTCATGTTAAAACTTATATACTGAAACAAATGTCCCAAGGTAGTCTCTAGACTAAAAAGTACCTTATAAGCTCCTCAAATATTGCCCATGAAACTTCCAGAATATGAGAGTCTTAATTCCAACCAGAGCCTCAGAACTGACAAATTTAAGGTCTCAGTGAAGTACGTGATAAGCTAGAGATTTAAAAGCAAAGTTTCTCTTCTACTTTCTTTGAATCACAGATACACAATCTTAATGTCTCTCATTGTATGAATAGATCATGTAAATTTGGTACATTCATATGGCAAAGCTCTTCTCTGTGGCAAGAATCATCCCTTCTTTATAAATTATCAATCAGAATATTACTGTTAGAAAACAAGGATAAAAAAAGGGAGTATGCATGTGAAATTACAGGAAACTATTGTTTATCCCCAAGGACTCTTGTCTCCCTTCAATCTTCTTTTGCTGTTGTCATCATCCATAGTGATCACTTCCTTTTCATAAACTCATTGGACTCTGAGGACTTTAGTGCATACCAATGGCACATTTGGGTTAGTAGCTTGCCAGCTTGCTATTCAGTGTAGAACCTGCTTAAAAAAGCTGTTTTCCCTTAATGTTTGCATGACTTGAAGTGCTTTGAAATCAGTCTTTAAAAATGAAAAATTTGCAAGGCCTAGTGATGCATGCTTTAAATGCCAGTAGTCAAGAAGCAGAAGCAAACCAATAGGTATGAGTCCAAGGCCAACTTGGATTACAGAGCAAATTTCAGGCCAGCTCTGACAACAAGTGACTCCAAAAAACAAAAGAGAAAAAAACCCAACAAATGTGAACAAGTTGAAAATTACAGAGGAAAGATCAGTCCACCTAAGTAAACAAGTTCCCTGAATATTTCCATCCTCAGACAGAGGTAGATTTCCATCCTCAGACAGAGGTAGAACCAACAGTAGATGTTGGTTCCACAATTGCAGTAAGCTGATCTGGAAGGAAATGACTGAAACTGTTTGCATCTTTGTATGTGTTTCTTACTTGATGTAATAAAGCTTATTTTCATTACAAATATACCATGAAAAATTCATATGCTTTGAACAATTCTGATTATTCTTCTAGTCATCATAACATCTTTACTAATTTTGTGTTTTTCACTTGTGTAGTACCCAGTTTAAAATCACATGGTCTGTGGTGGTTTGAGTGAGAGAGTCCCCCATAGAGTTTAAATATTCAGACATTTTGTCTACAGTTGGTGGTGCTGTTTTGGGAGCTCTTAGAAGGTGTGGCCATGCTGGAGGAAGTATGTCACTGGGGTGGTCTTAGTGAGTTTAACAAGCCTTGCCAGTCTCCAGTCTCTTGACTTCCTGTGCTCATTGGAGATGTGAACCTGGGTTTTCTGCTCCAGCCCTGGTCACCTTGTCTCCGTGCCACATTGGAATCTTACTTCCCTGGAACTGTCAATTGTAAGCTCAAATAAACTCTTCCATTTATAAGTTCCCTTGGTCATGATGGTTTTATCACAGCAACAGAAATGTGACTAATACATGGTCAAATGATCATTTTTTATTTTAGGATCCATTTACTTTTAAGGATGTATCCATTGACTTCTCCCAGGAAGAGTGGAAGTGTCTAAACTCTGCTCAGAAGGCCATATACAGGGAGACAATGTTGGAGAATTACAGCAATCTGGTGTCTGTAGGTGAGATTTTTTTCTTGCAGAATTTTTTATATTGTTCTGCTTCCTTTGACAGAGAACAGTCTACTTTGTTCATATGTTAGTTTTTCTGAGTAAGTCTTAAATTTATAAAAAATCAGTGCATTGGGAATATCTGGACATTGAGAAGAGCGTTTTCACACTTTATTGATTCTTTCCATTTCCACTTGTTGGAAGAATTATCCATCATCAGTAGTTTGTGTGTAATTTTCAGTCATCCATTAATACATGATACTGTGGCCAGAATCATAAAGTGCATTTCTGTACCTGTATTTTTCATTCAGTGATAGAACTCAGTATATGAAAATGGAAAATTTCCTATGTATTCTAATTATTCAGTCAGAAAACAAAACTTGGAAAATTATTCAGTGAATCATCTCTGCCCTATGTATTACCATTAGGCAGATTACTGTTAGAAATCTATTATTTCCTAAGCAATCCAGCAAGAGTCACACCACTCTTTCTCTTACACAGTTCTTGCTAGATGTAAGCCTATCTTGATCTCCAACCTGGAGCAAAGCAATGAGCCCTGGAATGTGAAGAGTGTGGAGACTGTAGCCAACCAGGTAGGTTTGAGAGGATGAAAGAGTGGCCCAGCTGAGAGTTCCTAAGTAAAGAAGGATGAAGACCTGAACACATTTGTGCCATGGTCTGTTTCAGTACATATTATAACAATGTCTTCACTATGTGTCCTCTAGTAAATGTGAAATGACTATATTTTATCCTATGTGAACTACAGTAAGCTTCCTCGTACTTAAACTCCACTTTCATTAATCATTTAATTGTTGATAATCTCATGTCAGATTACTTGCAAATGTTAGAGATTTAATAGGTGAAGTATATTTTATGAAATGTGTAAATATTGCACTTTTTGTTTCAACTTGAAAAATTTTATGCCCTTCTGATTGCTTGGGATTTTTCTTTGCTTTGGGATTATTTATGCATTTCTGCCAAAATGACATAGTATTATGTGGAGAATCATATACTAGATTTACAGAGCATGAAATTCTGTATTGTGTTCCCACCTTTGAGTAGGAATATATTAAATATGTGTGTCTTTCACACGGCATTAGTAGATTCCTCTGTTTTTACCTACTGTTGATGTCTCCATTCCAGTTTTATCAGAAGAGAGATTGGGAAATCTTGATCTTGCATAAAACATGAGATTGCTAAAGACATTGTACATTTCTAAACGTTCTCTGAGTTTGGGAAGTTGCAAATCTCTCTGTGCATGAGAAGTCAGTCTAGGCTTATTTGGCAAACGTCCTTTCTCATGCTGTTCATATGCTTATTTTTTTTCATATGCTTATTTTGTAATTATCTGCTTGTCCTCATTATTGATCACAGATAGGATATAGTGTACACAGGCATGGTTAGGAGGATAGATCTTATTCAGAAACATTCCTCTTTCTGTAATACTTCTTGACCATGAGATTTGATTTCTTTTTTTCAATCAATATTTTTAATTGAATTTTTCTGAATTTCATACAATTCATTTTAATCACATTTAGGCCTCCCTTGCCTGTTCCAACCCTATATGTTAAGGATCATCAAGTCAAGTTTTATATCCATATGACTGCTGATGCCTATGAATCCTGTCTAGCAGTACTCTCTTGAAGAAGACCAGCTATCCCTCATCCAGCAGAGATCAGTTGGTGATAGTCCATCAGCAAATGTTAGGACCTCCTGCCCTCAGATCTGTTCTGGGTTTTATCTGCTTGGATTGGCATGGGTTTTGTGCATGCTGTCACCATTCCTTATGGTCAAGCACCACCCCAGATTCTGACAATCTTTCTGCCCCCTCTTCTGCTATGATCCCTGAGGTCTGGGTGAGGGAGTTTTAATGTAGGAGTCCTGTCCAGTGACACACCCTCTGTCATCTCTTATTCTCTCACTTCAGCCATTGTAGCCTTCTGTGTTTTCCTTTCTCTGTTGGATGATGAGATTGCCCTGGTGAGAGTTGAGAGTTGCATCATTATTCTTTCCACCCCTCATTCCACCAAGTTCTGTGAGCAAAAGTATAAAACTTCCACTGTAAATGTGTCACTTAGGGTTAGGCATCTCACAGAAAGTTATTCTCTTTGTATGCACAGTTGTTGAACTGTGTAGTACAATCCATCTGTTGCAAAAGCAGCTTCTTTGAAGAGTGGTGGCTGATGTAGTTTTTTGTAAATAGAAGAATCTATTTTTATCTGGTATTAAGAAAGAATATTAGTCCAGGAATTTAAAAGAAGAGGGTCTATGACAATTCCAACTGTGTCTATTTGCTTATGTTTACAGTGCCTCACGTGTGTTTTTTCCCACTGAGCAGGCTGATGCTGCAGCATCAATCCTCTGTATGAAGCACTCTGAAATTCTGCTCTTTATGAGAAAAATTTGTTTCCTTCTCTAATAAACTCCATGGGAGCCTCATGCTCTGAGAAACTAGCTCCATGATTTATATTCTGTCCAGGTAGAAGAATCAGGTCCAACTCATTCATAACAACAATATTTTCAGATTCTGCTCCCAGACTTAAGCCACATTACATCCTTATACAGGCACGACATTTTCAGATTTCTGTTTGAAACTTCTGTTTCATCATGCAAATGCCATTGTTTCCAAATGATAAACACGTACCTTATTACTTCTTCTGACTTAGTGAGGGCACAATTCCCAATATGTCTCTTTGTTCTCATGAGCTTTGATGATGATGTATTTAAAATATGTGGCCTTTTTTTGAGAGATATGATTGTCCTATCTTCTAAATTCACTTTCTGTATACTATTACCTGCTAAGGTATTGGCTGAAACAAGTTCTAATATTACAAAGTTTCTGCATTTAATGAGTTGGCATTTGAAAGTTTAATTCATCCTTATTACATATTTGTTATATAGCTCAGTATGTGTGATCTTTCAGAATATTTGGTTTTGTCAGCATTGTTCTCTATATTGAAATGCACTCTTTTTTTGTTGTTGCATGGAGAACTCAATACTTAGAAGATATTAGAGAATTTATAATGGGGAGAAATACTACACCTGTGAATATGATGATCAGTTCGTTATAGAAATATCAGATATAAAAAGTCATCAGGTGATCCAAAGTAGAGAGAATCCCTTCAAATGTGAAGAATGTGTCATGTACTTTATCGAGGTGGTACATCTTAGAGTACATGACACTATTCATACTGGGGTGATACCCTGCAAATTTGAAAAATGTGAGAAATCATTTTCCAACCCCATATATCATAGAGTAAACAAAAGAAGTCATACTGGAGAGAAGCCCAAGAAATTTGATAATTCCTTTGGTCAAGGGGCAGATCTTAGACCACATCAGAGACTTAGCAATGGAGTGAAACCTTACAAATGTGAAGAATGTGACAAGTCCTTTAGTCAAAGGGTACATCTTATGCAACATGAGAAAATTCATACTGGAGATAAACCCTACAAATGTGAGGAATTTGATAAGTCCTTTAGATATAGTTCATCTGTTAGAGTACATGAAAAAATTCATACTGGAGAGAAACCCTACAAATGTGAAGAATGTGACAAGTCTTTTACTCAGAGAATAAGTCTTATACGTCATGAGAGAATACATACTGGAGAAAAACCCTACAAATGTGAAGAATGCGACAAGTCCTTTATTTATAGTTCATCTCTTAGAGTACATGAAAGAATTCATACTGGAGAGAAACCCTACAAATGTGAAGAATGTCACAAGTCCTTTACTCAGAGGATAAGTCTTATACATCATGAGAGAATACATACTGGAGAGAAACCCTACAAATGTGAAGAATGTGACAAGTCCTTTATTTGTAGTTCATCTCTTAGACTACATGAAAGAATTCATACTGGAGAGAAACCCTACAAATGTGAAAAATGTGAGAAGTCCTTTACTCACAGGATAAGTCTTATACATCATGAGAGAATACATACTGGAGAGAAACTCCTCAAATGTGAAGAAGGTGACAATTCCTTTAGTTGTAGTTCATTTCTTAGACTACATGAAAGAATTCATACTGGAGAGAAACCCTACAATGTGAAGAATTTGGGAATTCCTTTATTTGAAGGGCAGACTTTAGAAGATGAGAGAAATCTTACAAATGTGAAGAATGTGGCAAGTCACTTAGTAAAGTAGCAAATAGCTACAACATGTGAGAGAATTCATACTAGAGGAAATCATACAAATGTGAACAACATGACAAGTTGATTAGTAAATTAGCAATTGTTAGAAGACATGAGTTTTCATACTGGACAAAAACCACACAAATGGGAAGAATGTGATAAGTCCTTATCCAAGACTTCAAGCATTAATTGTACATCAGAGAATTTGTAATGTATGAAGACACTGTTCCATTCAGAAGGATGCCTAGGTTAAATATTATAGAAAAGACCTTTAATAATTTACCTGAATTATTTCTATATTTCAGTGATGTAGTATATGATATCTTCATAGACAACTTTATTACTTAGAAAATTTGTATTAACATTATTGAAGCTTTTTTTAAAATTTTTATTTATTTTTTTATGTATATGAATGTACCGTCTGCATGTAGGTCTGTGCACACATGTCATGCAATGCTTTGGAGGTCAGAAGAGGGCATCGGATTACCCTGGAACTGGAGTAAAAGATGGTTCTCAGTGGGCAGGTGGATGCTGGGGGTCAAACCGGGGTCCTCTGCAAGAGCAGTCGGGACACTTAACTGCTAGGCCATCTCTCCAGCCCACATTATTGAAGCTTTTTATGAGGACAATTCTGTAGATTCATCTGACTCTCCTCTAAAACCATTTCATCTGATGTGTCAAAGATTTTGATGATAATTTAAGGCAATTGTTTATGCATATTTGAAAACATGTATTGTTTAACAGCAATGTTTCATTAATTAAATTGTTCATGAATAACTTGTTGTCATGGGGCAATTCTTCACTGTAGATGTGAATTCTATTGGAGGAGTATGAATGCATTTTCATGTGATGTATGTTTGATTGATGTATTTGGGCTAGGGTTAGGGGTTAGGGGCAGGGTAGGTTGGGTTAGGGTTAGGGCTAAGTTTAGGGTTAGGTGAATGTGCTTCCATGAAAGACAAGTTTGTGCTATCACACACATGTGCAGATGCTAGTAAGTACAGCATAGTGGTCCTGGAGCCTGGAAGGGAGTGGAATACAGTGGAGGGGAAAGCAGTGTGGTGGAAGTGTTTGAGGGTACAGTGTGATAAGGGGAGTACTTTGTGTTCTGTGCACAGTAGGCTAACTATGCTTGACAATAGCTAACTGTACATTTCAGAGTATTGAGTACAGAGGATGTTGGATGCTCTCAACATAAATGATAAATGTCTAAGGCCACTGTTGGTTAACTGTCACCATTATCTGACTGTTACCACTGTATCCCTACACTGAGAACTCAAGTGGTACCCCCTAAATATATACAGTAGTTATTTGGCATTTAGACGTTTAAGAATACCAGAAAAAGGAACACATTGGCTCTGATTGCATCTGCTTTTGTTCTTGCTTCTTGAAAACATGAACCCTACTATGAGACACTGAGGACTGCCTCAGAAGCCCTGTGGGCATTTACATAGAGACCTGCTCTGCGAAACACAGGAAGAATGAAGGGCTCCCAAGTATCTGGTCCCCAAATGTGTCTGCTCATGGAAACCACTAGAGGAGCTCCAGGAAGTCCCTCAGCTGAGCTTACCATGCCTGGGGATCAGACACATGGCCAGTCAGTTGTAAAATCCCATATTCACTCTATAAGAGAACACAATTAATCATGTAATTATGGTCCTGGCACAGGTACCACAGAGTTGAAAACAGTTGTTAAACTCTAAACATGTACATGAATGTTCACAGTATGGACATTCACAATGTCAAAGATGGAAATATTTGCCAACCCTCATTTAATGGCAGGCAGACATGTGATCATCAACAGATGGGAGGACATTCAGTGTCTGAAAGGGGTGAAGCACAGACACACACTGTAACCCTTGGCAGCATTCTGCCCTGTGAAAAAAGCCAGATACAGAGGGCCTCATGATGCTGAATCCATGACATGAAATGTCCAGAGTAGTCAATCAAGAGACAGGGACTGGAGCCAGGGCAAGTGGCTGCTTCCTGGGTAGGGCACCTCCTCTGGGGTGGACAAACAGGCTGCATGATACAGAGATGCAAAGGCTGTTAGGCTGTGTGATTTCCAGGAGTTAAGTTTTAGATCTTACTATCTATCTCATTCTAATTAATTGAAAAGCTGGCCTGATGACACACACGTTTAGCCACCAAAATAATGTCAGGTCCCAAAGTGACTGACTGGCTTGAGGTCATCATGGTGAGTTATACTGACTATGCCACTTCAGCTATTTTGGGGGCTGTTAAATCTTTGAGACACTTATTTTTGAAAATTTTGCCTTTTTAGGGGAACGTTTCTATAAAGAATTTATCCCTCCTCCGTTTTTTGTTAGAAGACTCAGGAAGGAGCCCAGGGATTTGCACATGGAAGTCAAGTGCCTCACCTCTGAGCCATAGACCCAAGTCACACTGGGGCTTCTATTGCTGAGGTACCCTGCAAGCAGGTAGTGTATCGATAAGCCATTTAGCCCTCCCTAGCAGATTTGAGGCAGGGCTTCTGTGGCCCCCTCTCTGTTTGTACAAGTTTGAGCAGAGTTTCTCATTAGTAGCATACCAAGGCATTGTAGGTAGAGGTCTGGTTCAGTCTCTTAGGCAGTTCCCTCAAGCTGGCCTGTGGCCACAGCCTGCCCTGAGGGATTTGCCCTCTCCCTGGAGTTTTGCTTTTCAAGAAGGTCATGGGAATGGAGCTGCAGAAGTGTTGCCCTTCTCCTTCTGCCTCCCTCCTCTTGGTATGGTGCATCTGAGACATGCCAAGGAGGGGAGAGGCCAGCAACTTGTTTCTGGGTAGCACTCCCTTTCCTGGGTTTAGGGGGTTTATCCAGCCAATGACGGCCCGCTGGGTAACTCCAGTCCTTAGGAATAGATCTGATGCTGCAAACATTCCTGTGTGGGGTTTGAGTGAACATTTGTTTTCACTTCTTTAGAAATTTTCCCTCCCCGAACACACTTCCCTCAGTTGAGATGATTCATTGCACCTCTCTAGAGGCTGATGTAGGAGGATTGCTGTGAGTTTGAGGCTAGTCCAGCCTACATAGTTTTCAAAAAGAGAATTAGATGCTTGATTAGGGAGGGTTATGCAGGTTTAGGAGACCAGAAATTTATGCCTGCAAATATCAGAATTTCCAGAGATGTGTGGGTGGTTCTGGCCACTCCAGAGGCTGCACATACCTCCCCTAGGTCTGCTGTCAGAACACATGTGATCACACTAGGTGGGAGACCCTCACTGCCACCCCCCACTCAGCACCTATGCATGGTAGGGAACATGTAGGTCCCATCCATATCCTCCCTTCTGTTGATAAGGTACATCATCCATTCTTCCTCATAGTTGTTCAAAATGTAGAAATTGGTCTCCTCTGAGTACTTGAGCCAAAGAGGCAGGGTCACTTCAGTGTTGGAGGGAATCACTTGGCGGCATTGAAAAAAATCACCTTTACACTAGTCTCTAACAGACAGCGTATCCCAGGGCAGTAAGGACACCCATCTTCCTGCAGTGTCCCAGGGCCTTTGCAGCTCACTTCTAGGGAAATATAAAGTGATGTTTGCTGTGTCCCACTTTCCGAGGACCACTGCTTACCACCTCTGACATGGGAACGTGCTTGGGCTGTGAAGAATTGGTCTTTATGCTGCTTCTACTCTTTGACGTTTTTCCAGACTGTGAACTAGACTAAATTTCCATAACATTTTAGTTGTTATGGAGAGTGAGATACCATTGAACACTGAAGCATATTATACTTGGGAGTTCCCTTCAGTTCTCATGAGACATTAAAACCAACACTGATGTAGGCCGGGTGCAGAGGAATGAGCCTCTATCCCCATGCTCCAGAGGCTGAAGCAGAAGGACTGTTTTGAGGCCAGCCTGAGAAGTTTAGCAAAGCCCGCTCACAAAAAAACCAATCCACATCAATTGATATCTTATTCTTTATCCACGCCTTTATTTCCTGGACAAATTTTCCTTAAGTTTCCCTAGGATGGCCTTGATCTCACTGTGGAGTCCTGGCTGGCCTCAAGCTAGTGGCATTCCTCTTGCTTCACCCTCTGGGTTATCTGTGCCAGGAGGCCCAGTTCTCATCAATACTAGGAAGCCTGATATGTTGGAGTCAAAGAGGACATTGTTCAGAAAGTAGATGAGATATCTGTTCTCAGAGGGCTCACACATTGCAGGGGTAAAATAAGGGTGCATGAGCTGGGTGTGGTGGTGCATGCCATTAGTCCTATCATAAGGGAGACAGTGGCAGGCAGATCTATGTGAGATCAAGTTCAGCCTGGTCTACATAGTGAGTTCCAGGACAGCTGGGGCTACAGGGATCCCATCTCAAACAGGGGCACTAAGCTTGGGAAGGCAGCAATAGCTGTTACCTGTACACTTTTGTAGGAGCATGAGAGGCAACAACACCTTAAAGGAAGTAAGTCAGACAAGCCAGGCTTGTTTACAACTGAGGAGCCCTTATCAGCTGGTCTTAAGTAAATAAAACCTTGGCTAAAGGAAGTAAGGTAGGTGGGCCAGCACCCACATGGTTGCTAACAACCATTCGCAGCTCCAGTTCAAGGGGATCTGATGTCCTCTTCTGACCTCCATGGGCATTGGATGACATGCAGGTAAAGCACTCATAAACATAAAATAATAAAATATCTAAAAGTAATATAGTGAGCACTTACAAGTGGCATTAACTGTTGAGCCATCTCTCCAGCCCCACAAGTGGCATTCTTTAGCTGGGCAGTTGACCTATGTTGTTATGACCAGGGAGAGTGCATTCAGGGGCTGGCAACTTTCTCTGGTGTGCTAGGAATGTCACCCATCGTCACACTCTTCCAGATACTCGGGAGCTAACAGCCCCAGTGCTCCTCTGAAAACTGGATGTTCAAATGACAAAACTGCACACAGAAGGGACCTGGAGTTGGCCTCCATTGTTCCAGAAACACAGCCTCTGGTCCACAGTCACCTGTCTCCAGCTGGACACTCCAACCAGCCCCCCTACTCTCAGGATTTGAGTGCTACCTGATGCTTACTGATTTTTTTTTTTTTTGGTCTTTTGAGACAGGGTCTCTGTGTAGTCCCAGCTGGCCGGGAACTCACTCTGTAGACCAGGCTGACCTTGAACTCACAGAGATCCACCTGCCTCTGCCTCCCAAGTGCTAGGATTAAAGGCGTGTGCCACCACACCCGGCCACTTCCTGATTTTTACCCCAACTCCCAACAGCCCCAGTGGGAGACAGGCAGGGCAGCAAGCTGAGGGAGGCCCTGCCTGGTCTGGTCTCCAGCTGCCTCCTGACAAAGTACATGGGGCCTGGTAGGGGTCTTCCTGTGCCCACCACAGCCCTGCCTCTGCTCCAGGTGCTTCAATCCAGTGATGTGGACAAGGCCCACTCTCTGGGCCTCTGGTGATCTCACTTATTTCCACATTTTGTCCCTCCCATGTCCAAGAAACCAAAGGGTTCCTACCTCAGCGGAGGTCTATCTGGCCAGTCTCAAACTCTCCAAGTCCCCTTCCAATCAAAGCTGCCATTCCATTCCTGCTCAGTGACCCTAACTCACAGTAACTGTGACACAGGCTGTTTCCCATCTTCAGGATTTTGCAAGTCACCATGTGAACCAGGCTAGCCTGGATTTCACAGAGATCTGCCTGCCTCTGCCTCTGGAGTGCTGGGAGTAAAGGCATGCCTCCATGCACAACATAGTGTGCATTAACCCTTTGTAAAATGAAGCCCTGGGTTTGGAGAGATAGCTCAGTGGTTAAGAGCACCGACTGCTATTGCAGGGGACCCGGGTTTGATTTACAGCACCCACATGGCAGCTAAAAACCATCTTTGACTCCAGTTCCAGGAGAATCTGACTCCCTCTTCTGACATACTGAGCATTGCATGACACGGGTGCACCAACCTACATGCAGTCAGTACACTTATACACATAAAAAATAATTAAAAAGAAAAGAAAAATGAAGCCCATGCTCTTCACCATGGACACCTGCAGACCACAGGGCCCACATTACATAAAAGGTGCCATTAAAGTCGCCGTTGTCTGTTTTTAGCAAGCTCTGGAAGTAAATTTTCAGGGGTCCATTCTCCCTTGTCGTTTTCTCATTGTTGCTGGTCAGGTAGATAGTTTTTCTTGTTCTAGACAAGTGAAGGGAACGTCCAGAGAGATTTATTAGCAACTCCACTGGCCATGTGTGTGAAAACAGCCGAGGGAATGGGACTGTCAGATGAGCAGTCTTTGGGTTTGCTTTGCTAAGGGCTGAGGAGAGACACAGCTCAAAGCATGGGACTCAGGCAGTGCCCAGAAAGGCGCCTGCTTGAGGGAGCCAGCGCCAGGGAGCCAGTGCACCTGGAAGCTAGTGCTGCAGCGCACACAGCACTGAGCTGCAGGTCTGCTACCTGGGCAGCTGCTCTTGAGCAGGTCCATCGAACTGGAGAGTTCCACTCCCACCCTCCACACACCCCCAGATCAGACAGGCATCCTGCAGCCCGCACTGGGTACCTGTGTCCTGTCTTGATGTGCAGGTGAGAACTGGATGGAGCACACCAGGGCCAGGCTCAGGGTCAGAAACAGCATACTCATCCCAGCAGACCTCCCTTGCATCCCTTTGGTTTTTGCAGGGAGCCTGGATGCTGGGCTGCTTTTATGGGGCAGTGAGGTCACTTGCTGCATGCTTTACTGCTCTTCCTCCTTGCAACTAATCCAAAAATGATGGCAATGGTCTTAGTGGGCACACATGAATTTGTAAGTGGCGTTTGAGAAGCAGATCCAGTCTTGGCTTCAGTAAGCAGTGCTCCCCAGTGGATAGTGGGGCTTGGGGACAATGGTGCCCTCAGTCTCCCCAGAAGCCAGTATTTGGAGAAACAGCAGGAAGAATGGAGCAGCTAACCAGAGTCTGAGGAATGCATTTGTTTCTTTCTTTAAGAGCATTTGTTCTTTCTTTATCTGCCACTGAAGTTGTCTTTGGAGCACAGACAAACTTCACACATATTAATCAGGTCAGCAGGCATGAACAGGGAAAAGGAAAGACCTGACAGCATCCACTTGTTGTCTGTATGGGGTTTTCTCTACAGTTTTCTTTTTATTTGGCACAATTTGTTCGTTTTAGGACAAAGCAGCTTCTCTCCCACTGGACACACGTTCTCCCCTAACCTTGCTACTTAGGACCCAACGCCAAAGGAACTTGTTTAAACTTGAACCTCTTCTAGCCAAAGCTGCTGATGTAAACCCTTTTTTCCAAGTGAGCATCTCTTTAGAAGAACAGCATCTATTGTTTGCATAAAGCAGTGGTTTTGTTCTGACATTGCCACACACCATACCGACAACTCCCTTTGACCCCCACTCACACTTTATCTCACTCCTGCTCAAACAGGCCCTTTCTGCTTTCATGTTTTTAAACCCTCAAATTTGCATAGGCAAGAAGGCTTGGAAGCTTCTTTTTTATTTTTTATTTATTTTTTACATGTACGAATGTACTGTCCACATGTAGGTTTGTGCACCCATGTCGTGCAATGCCACGAAGGTCAGAAGAGGGTGTTGGATTCCCCTGGAACAGGAGTTCTCCTGGAATTGGAGTTACAGATGGTTCACAGCCACCATGTGGGTGCTGGGGATCGAAACTTGGTCCTCTGCAAGAACAGCCAGTGCTCTTAACTGCTAGGTCATCTCTCCAGCCCTTGTGATGCTTCTTTTACTGAGACTGGCTTCCTAGAAGACCTCTAGGTTCAGGTATGTTTCTTCAAAAGATGTAATTTCACTCTTTAGGGCTGAATAAAATAACAGTGCGTATGTGCCCTACTGGCCTAATGCACTCATGTGTGACAGACACTTAGGCCAGGCCTGTAACAGGACGGTTGGGAATGGCCCTGCAGTAAATACACTGTGTGGGTGTCTGTGTGACAGGGTGATGTACAGTCCTGAGTGGACACCCTGATGAGACAGCTGTCTTGAGGAGATACCACAGTAACTTCCACCTACAGTATGTAAGGTTTTCTTGTCCAGAGGACAGTGCCTGACAGTGTGAAGGAAGAATTGCTTAAAAAAAATGGTTGATCCATTTGTTTAATCAGCATGATGAGAAATTACCTTATCCAGTCATTTTGTATAGATAATTTTTGTTTACAAATCTGAATTCTACTGGGTTCTTTTGTGTTAAAGATTAAGTATACCCAGTGGCTTCTAACAGAAGCTACACTTTATGTTCTCTTAACTGCCTGACAGGTGATGTTAACTGATGGCCCTGGACACACAATCCTTGACCTTCACCAGTCACGGAGTTATGTCTTAGCTCTGTAAATTTGACACTTGAATAGAAGAACTTTTTCTTTTTTGAAACATGGTTTTTGTGTAGCCCTAGTTGGCCTGGAACTCACTATGTAGACCAAGGGGCCCTAATCTCACAGAGATTTGCTGCCCCTTCTTCACAAATGCTGGGATAAAATATGTGTACCAGCACACCTGGTTAACAACAACTGGTTTTTAAAGTATTTTCTGAGACAGGGTCTTACTGTGTAGCCTAAGTTGAACCAACATGCCTGGGGGTGTATTTGAACAAACAATTATAGTGCTGAAAATCTGCTCTTAGGAAGACATGCATGCAAACAGGATGCTGAAAACTGTCTATCCTGTTGGGACTGTGATGCTTCGGTTGGACACATGCTGTATGATTGTCCAATCAGGAAAACATGACACTTTCTCTGATATTAATGAGAAGACATTCAAATCCTTTATTCCACTCTGTTTGATGTATAAGGCACATTGACCTAGGTGGTCATTTTGTTCCACAAAATGGCAGAGCGGCCTCTTCCTGCTGCAGCCAGTCCCACAAGCCCTCCTTCTGCCTCTAGCTCTCCCTGAGGGTCTGGGAAGTGAGGTCCTCTTGTCCTGGAGAACTGGCCAAACACATTGTGTTTAGTTATCAATCCACATGGGAGGGAGGTGTTGCTAAATCTGTGTTTATGGATTTTTCTTGGAAATGCTGTACTATGACTTGGAATCAAAACTCTTTATCTGAAAAAAAGTTGGATGCAATGAAAAATAACATCCCCATGACTTGAAAACTGAGTGACACAGTGCTTTAGATGGATCCGGGTTGAGGCTGTTCTCTAGGTTCTGCAGGCAGCAGACTGTGCTCACCCTGCAGTGCTTCTGCTTTCTGAAGTAAGATTACTGCATTGGAATTCCATGAGTCCAGCGAGGATTTTCCCACCACATCCAGCCACAGGGAGGTCACATTGAGAACCTTTGACCAGCAAAAGCTCCAGATCTGGCAGTATGTGATTATGCTGGGTCACTGCCACCTTGGGACACAGAAAGCCTGCCCCACAAGGCACCCACATCCTCCTTTGCCTTCTTTTTGAAACCTGACATTTAGTAGGTGTTTATTTTTTTAATATGATTCGAGGCTGGGAAAACAGTCCTTATTTCTTTTTCTTTCAGAGCACATACAGGTTGAATAGGTTAGATTATGGATGGCAAGTGCCAGGTGGAAAAAATATTGTGTGCAGGTTAGGGTTAGGGTTAAGGTTAGGGTTAAGGTTAAGGTTAGGGTTAAGGTTAGGGTTAAGGTTAGGGTTAGTGTTAAGGTTAGGGTTGTTAGGGTTAGTGCTAATGCTAGGGCTAGGGCTAGGGTTAGGGGTTAGGGGCTAGGATTAGGCTTAGAGTGTTAAGGTTAGGATTAGGTTTAGGTTTAGTGGGTTAGATGCCATCTGTGCCTGTGTTGACTAAAATTACCTGCCTGTCCTTTGCACCTGACCCTGTCTTGTAGGTGAGAAAGACTTGTGATACAACTTGTGTGAAAACTTTGTGATACAGAGCATGATGCACGTGTTCCAGAAATGTGCCGTGAGAGATGACATCATATTTCCTATATAAGGGAAGTGCTGTGTACAATAAGTGGACTCCTCATTGCCATCAGATGAGTCCCCAGTCTGTTACTTGAGATGTGATTTAGGTGCAAGCAAATTGTAAATCCATCATATTTACAATTGAGTTTCAGCTACCTCAGTTGTTTAAGGGGGCATCACCACCTAACCCAGAGGTGAAGCTTTAAGGATAATCATTCCTTAAGTTGGATGAGGCTATGTAGCAAGGGTCTTGAGCAAGTAGTGAGCAACTCTTAGACCAGGTTTAGCTGACAGCTTGAGGTCTGTGAAGTCACCAGCTTCACAGCCTGTGGGCTGCAGAATAAACTATTTCACAGTTGTTGTCTGTTGCTGAAAGTTCACCAGCCTTTCAGAACAGCTATCACCTTTGTTGACAGTCTTAATCAGCAACTGGTGGGCATCCAGCATCCCCATGTCACCAGCAGCACTGGACAACTGGCGCCTCCATAAGCAGTAACACCCCCCACATCAAAGGAATGATAATAATGCCTCAGCCCACCATGGCATATGCAGACTTTGCAATAAAGACTCCAGGAGCACAGGCTATGGTTTTGGTGAACCTAAGGACTGACATACACAGAGAAACCACAAGGAGAAGAATCCAGAATTGACCTATCAGCTCACCTGTCTACTCAGCAGCATTCCCCTGCTAGAAAGCTTGCTGGAGCTGTTCACAAAATTAGAAAATCTCTCCCTTTACTTTCAGAGCAGAGAGAGGGGATCTTCTCATACCTGCCCTGATAAGACCCTTAAATGTTTGTAGGACAAGTAAAAAATACTATCTTCAAATTTGGTCTAAAATTGAAGCACCATTCTATATCACAGGAATGCCATTCATAGCTATACACCCAGAAGAAAATGAGTCAACTGATGTTATTGCCAAAGTATTTCTTAAGCCAGTTTAGCTAAGAAATAAACTCACTAGCCATTGTAGCACACATCACTAAGCCCAGCAGTGAGAAATAAAGGCAAATGAGTCATGAGTTCAAAGTCAACTTGGGCTACATAGCAAGACCCTATCTCAAAAAGCCATCAAAACATAACGATCTCTTGGACATGATTTTCAAGGTATATAACCTTTCTGCTCCTGTGTTTACTAGTCAAGATTTCATTTTTCACTTGAACAATATGATGGGGAGCAAGCCAGTAAGAAGCATTCCTCTATGGCTTATGCTTCAGCTCCGGCCTCCAGGTTCCTGCCCTGAGTTCCTACCTTGGACTCCCTCATTGATGACCTGTGACCTGGGAGATGTGGGCGGAATAAATCCTTTCCTCCCCAAGTTGGTATTGGCAGTGTTTTGTCACAGCAACTGAAGAGAAATTAGAACAGAAATTGGTACCAGAGAGTGGGCTGTTGCTGTAACAGGCCTGAACTTAGTGTTTCTGGGAGGCTTGTGGAAGGATTTGAAACTTTGGACTGGAAAAGCCATTGATTGCTTAAGAGTTGTTTGCTGTGGAACTTGGTACAGATATGCTGAAAGTCTTGTAGATGATGGAGGCCTGGCTTTTGAAGCTTAAGAGGGAAGCAGAGACCATCAGGGCCATTTGTGTGATATTTTAAAATTGAAAATATGTGAGTTCTGGTTAGCTGTAGCTGAAGAATCATCTGTAAGTAACAAGTGACCAGAACCTGAAGTGAAATGTGTTTTATTGGGACAATTGATGCTGGTTAGCTGAGTCTGAATAACCAGCTGTATGTAACAAGAGACCAGCATCACTATGGTGAAATCTTCTGGGAAGAATTTCCTCAGGGTCGGCACACAGAAGCTGTGGTTTAGGGGTTATGCGAGCATCCATCTCAGGACAGAAGCAGGATTTGGTAATGTGTAAGAGTCTCCTATATGGTTTTGATGTTGAAATATGAAGGGTTCACAGAAAGCAGCTGAGGCTTGGTACTGTGAGATGCCAGGAAAGGCCACAGATGAAAGTGTAGCCTAGGGTGAAGTGAATGAAGACTCCGAGATTTCAGGGCTCATAAAGAGAAGCTGAAGCTTTGCATCAGGAGAGGTCAGAGGTGCCCATTGGTGAAGGTACAGCCTCAGTTTCATTGGGACACAAGATTTTTGGAGATTCCAGGACCATGGGATAGCCACCAAGAGCAGTAGCAGGTGTGGAATGGGCCTGTGAGAGAAGCTGTGTGTTCTGTGAATGGATCAGAGAAATGGAGCTGGCAAAGCCCTCTGGAGCCCAGAAGATGGTGAGTGAATTCCAGATGTTCAGCCTTGAGCTGGACTTAGGTTTTGCTTAGGTCTGCCCAATTCTTCCCTTTGAAATAAGACAGTAATTGTTTTAGATTTTATGGAATCCACAGTTAAGAGACTTTTTTTTTTGGTCTTTTTGAGACAGGGTCTCCCTTTCATCCCAGCTGGCCTGGAGCTTGCTATGTAGACCAGGCTGACCTTGAACTTACAGAGATCCATCTGCCTCCAGAGTGCTGGTATTAAAGTTGTGCACCATGAGACCTGGCAACATTTAGAAAAGAGTGTGAACCTTTAAGTATTTGGATTTTTTTTCACAAGAAAACAAAAAACAATACAAAGTGACAATGATGAAACAAAGAAAAAAAGGGGGAGGAATTTCCATTTCTTTTATGGTAAAATAAAGAATCACTCTGCAGGGCTTGGTATGTAATTCTTCTCTTTTTTTCTTTTTTCCTTTTTCTTTCTTTCTTTTTTTTTTCCTTACTCTTTCAGGGCTACCAGAAGGATAAGTATTTACTAGCTGGTCCAGGAAGCCTTGATTTTTCAGCTGAGAAAGTGTGTAGTTAATTTGGAGGGTCTCATCCTTAAACTGCCTACTCAATTTCTAGCTCCTGTTTAGCTATGTTACCCTCTGGAAAGAGTCACCCCAATCCCCAGAAGGGAATCAGGATGCTGACCATTCTGGAAAGGGATGCTGGGTGTGGCCACTGGGCTATCTCCCATTCAGAGGGTCTATCTAAAAGACCCCCAAAAGCATAACTGTAAAGTGGAAAAATTCCTTGACTGGTGCCTGTGAATGCAATGTGAAGGCAGGAGTAGTTAGGTCCATGATCTAGGCAGGCAACCAGGAGAAGTAAAAACAGGGTGAATTCAAACATTCAACTTAAAAGCCCATTAGAATTTCTTGACCAGGGCTTTCAAAGCATCCATTTATTAGGTTTCTCTTTCTGTTCATTTGGCCATTTTGTCTGGACTCAGGATCTGCTTTCCAGGCATTTTGATAATCAGGGTATGAGTTTCCACTTACATAGTTGCAAGAAAGAAAGAGTATATTGTTTTTGTATTTTTGAGACAGGGTCTCTCTGTAGTCCCAGCTGTCCAAGACTTCCCTGCACAGGAAGCATGGTGAGTCATAATTGCAGAACATTTTTTTTGAGACAGGGTCTCCCTATACCCCAGCTGGCCTGGAATTCACTCTGTAGACCAGGCTGATCTTGAACTCAGAGATCTGCATGCCTCCTGAGTACTAGGATGGAAGGTGTGCACCACAATGTAGGTGTTGGGAATTGAACCTCGGTACTCTGGAAGAGCAGTCGGTACTTTTAACCACTGAGCCATCTCTCCAGCTTCTGCAGAACATTTTAAGAGATGCCCCTGTACAAAATACCCTGGTACCAATTGACCTCAAAGGGCAAGGAACAAAATTTTCCCTTACATACCTTAGCCAATTTGGTATGGGTGTTAGGTATGGGCCTTAAGCATCTAAAAATATTTAAACCATTCTGATATTTATTTATTTATTTATTTATTTATTTATTTATTTATTTATTTATTTATTTATTTTTTGAGACAGGGTCTCCCTGTAGCCCCAGCTGTCCTGGAACTCACTCTGTAGACCAGGCTGGCCTTGAACTCACAAAGATCCACCTGCCTCTGCCTCACAAGTGCTAGGATTAAAGGCGTGAGCCACCATGCCAGGCAATTCTGATACTTTTAATTACTGTATCCTGTTTAGATAAAGCTTGAAGAAAAGCCTAAGCAATCTTGCATAAACATTGCCTGGAAGAGATTTTTTTAAATTTATTGTTTTTTGTGTATGAATGTACTGTCTGCATGTATGTTTGTGCACCCTTGTCATGCAATGCTGCGGAGGTCAGAAGAGAGCATTGGATTCCCCTGGAGCTGGAGTTAAAGACAGTTCTCAGCCACCATATGAGTGCTGGAGATCGACCCTAGGTCCTCTGCAAGAGAGTAAGTGCTATTAACTGCTAGGCCATCTTTCCAACCCAGACTGGAAGAGATTTAAGACCATTGGCTAAGCAGGCAAAGCCAATAAGAGAAATTTAAACAAGTTTAGGCATATCTTTAATATGGATGGTTTACTACAAACAGACATAGTCTCTTTACTTTCCCAAACCCCATAACCTGGTTTGTAGTTTTCCAATAACAGGAAACATACTTTTGTCTGGAATTAAGCTGAAAATACTTACCAAGTCTGTCTAAACTGTCTCCTTCTGGGGTGCATGCCATTACTTCAGGAAAGTAAGCCTAGATTTTCTTGAGTCAAATTATCTAGAAATGGGCAAAACAGATATCAAAAGTAACAGTTGCATAAAAGACAGAGACCAAAAATTATCTTTCAGAAATCCAAGGTAACCCATTACATGTCTATGGCCCTTTAATCCAAATCTATAACTGGAAGTCCAATTCAAGCCAGGAATGGACTCAAAACCAGCCACAACCCTGTGTGGTTATAATTGGATTTAGACCATTAGTAAGCTGGCTTTAGTGTTTATACCATTCCACTCTAGAAACATTTAACCACTTCAGTCTACTAAATTTTGCAATATTTATACCAATCCACAAGACAGGGGAAATCCACCAAACACATCACTACAAAATAAAAACCTTAAAATGACCCTACACATCCCAGGGCAGGCTCTGGCCAACCAAATATTTCCAGATTGTCTGAAACATACCACATAGGCCTGGCATAAAGCCTGTTTATCCGTCCCAAAGATGTTCAACCTAGTGATCAAATATCCCACACATAAAACACAACCAAAGGCCTTGATTTCTATTTTATCTAGTATTAAAATAGCAACTCCAGGCTGGAGAGATAGCCTAGCAGTTAAGAGCACCTACTGCTCTTGCAGAGGACCCGGGTCTGATCCCCAGCACCCACATGGTGGCTGAGAACCATCTGTAACTCCAATTCCAGGTTAACTCCAATTCCAGGGGAATCTGAGACCCTCTTCTGACCTCCACGGCATTGCATGACACAGGTGCACAAACCTACATGCAGACATTCATACACATACAAAAATAAATAAAATGTAAAAAGAAAAATTAAAAAAAAATAGCAAATCCTCCTTCTTTCTTAGTATCATTTTACCTGTGTTATTTTTTACCTTCCTTTCGTGTTGGGATAATGTCTATCTTTAAATATGGGGTAAGTTTATTGGAGATAAGAAAAGAAAAGTGGGTTTTGTTTTTTAATCCATTCTACTACTCTATGTCTCTTAATTGGAAAATTCAGTTCATTGATATTTAAAACTGTTGCTGAGAGAATTAAATTGCTTCCAATCATTTTGATTTCTAGTACATTCTTACCCTAGGATTTAATTCCATAGTATTAGTATCATTTGTTTTCTGGTGTTGAGTGGTTATAGTCATGCCTGCCCTCCACTTTTTGTATTGCTTGAAGTATTCTCTGCAGGCATGGCTTATTGAAGAGAAATTCATTCAACTTATTTATATCATGGAACATTTTCCTTTCTCCTTCAATTATAATAGACATTTCTTGCTGGATAAAGGACTTTTGGTTGGCATCTATAGTCTTTTAGAACGATTTATATATTTATTTATTTATTTATTTATTTATTTATTTATTTATTTATTTATTTATTTATTTATTTATTTATTTATTGAGACAGGGCATCCCTATAGCCCCAGATGGCCTTGAACTCACTCTGTAGACCAGGCTGGCCTTGAACTCACAGAGATCTGCCTGCCTCCACCTGTCGAGTGCTGGGATTAAATGTATGCTCTACCATGCCTGGCACCAAAGACAGTTCTTAGCTGCCATGTGGGTGCTGGGAATTGAACCTGTGTCCTCTGCAAGAGCAGTTGTGGCTCTTAACCCCTGAGCCATCTCTCCAACCTAGAATGAGGAATATTTTAGATCAAGCTCTTCTGGCTCTCATCATCTGCATTTAGAAATCAGCACAAAGCATCAATAAAAAAAAAATGTTGTGAAAAAAAAACAAAAACAAACAAACAAAAAAGAAATCAGCTGTCATTGTGATAGGTTTTGCTTTGTAGATAACTTGTTTTTCTTTTGCAGCCCTCAGTGTCCTTACTCTGCTTTGAACATCTTGTGTTTTTATTATCATATGGTGTGGAGAATTTCTTTTCTGACTCTGTCTGCTTCATGTTCTATAAACTTCTAGTACTTGTATGTGTGTTTCTCACTTTTATTTGGGAAATTTTTTCTCTAAAATTTTGTTGAAGACCTGCACTATCATATCATTATCCTATGAATTTTCTTCCTCTTCTAGCCTTATAATTTGTAGCTTTGGTCTTTTCATAGTATTCCACAGTACCTGATTATTCTGTATATGTGTTTAAAATTTTTTTTAATAATCTTTACTCGATTTATCCAATTCTTCCATATTGTCTTCCAGTCTTGATATTCTATTTTCTACTTCATCCATTCTATTATTTAGTTTCTACCATCTTTTCCAAGTTGTTTGTGGAATGTTGCATTTCTTTTCTTTTCATTCCAACTTGCATTTTTTAAAAATTTTTATTTATTTTTGTACATGTATGAACGTACTGTCTGCATGTAGTTTTGTTCACCCATGTCGTGCAATGCCATGGAGGTCAGAATAGGGTGTCGGATTCCCCTAGAACTGCAGTTCTCCTGGAATTGGAGTTACAGACGGTTCTCAGCTGCCATGTGGGTGCTGGGGATCAAACCCAGGTCCTCTGCAAGAGCAGTCAGTGCTCTTAACTGCTAAGCTCTCTCTCCAGCCCCTGCATTTTCTTTTTTAAAAAATTATTAGTGTATGAATGTACTGTCTGCATGTAAGTTGGTGCACCTGTGTTGTGCAATGCTGTGGAGGTCAGAAGAGGGTGTTGTATTCATTTGGAACTGGAGTCAAAGATGGTTCTTAACCATCATGTGCATGCTCGGAATTGAACCATTGAACCCAGGTCCTCTGCAAGAGCAGTCAGTGCTCTTAACCTCTGAGCCATCTCTCCAGACCAATCAACTTGCATTTTCTTCAGTGTTTCTATATCTTTTGTAATTTCATTCCACAATTTATTATTGACCTCTTTCAATTTATCCCTGTCTTCTTTTAGGTTCTGGACTTTGTTGATAATAAGCTCCTTAAATTCCCTTAATGCCTTAATTTCTCTAATCATATTCACAATTGTTCTCTTGAGATCTCTATCCTGAGTTATATCCAAGGGGTCTTCACTAGAAGGTACTTGAATAGGGGTATTGGTATTTGGTGGAGATCCACCTGAGTCTCTCTTTCATTGAGCTTTAGGCATTTGGGAAGCTTCTTTTGTTTATGCTTGTAATGTGAAGCTTAGGTGTTGCTTGAGCTGACACTGATGTTGGTTTTACTCTTCAGGTATTTTTGTTGACTTATTTATTTATTTATTTATTTATTTATTTATTATTTTTATGTGTTTGAGTGTACTGTCTGCATGTAGGTTGGTGCACCTGTGTTGTGCAATGCCATGGAGGTCAGAAGAGGGTGTCACAGTCCTCTGGAACTGGAGTCAAAAATGTTTCTTAGCCACCATGTGGGTGCTGGGTATCAAACCTGGGTGCTCTACAAGAGCAGTGGGCACTCTTAACCACTGAGCCATCTCTCCAGCAATTGATGTACAGGTGTGGACACTTTAGGCTCCAAAAATCTCAACTCTATCCTAACACTACACAGACCAACACCCTTTACTCAACCAGCAAAGAGCTCACCCAATGGACTAAGCCACACAACACCCAAGCCACCTGAAACCCCCAGGCCTACAAAACCTGCACCCTAAGGTCTCCAGGCACTCCTAGTCCTGTGGGCTGGAAGGGCACACCACCTGGGCTGCAGTGCAGCCCATGTCCTCCACATCTCAGTGAAGTGAGCCCCAGTCATCCACCTGGTGAGATGTACTCACAGTACCACCGTCCACCACCCTCAATCTCCCCACCAATCCTCCAGGGCCAGATGCCAAGGCCTGTACCTGGATTCAGTAGGTGAAAGGCTTAGCTTACACCAGAGTTGTCCCCTTTTTCTCCTGATGCCCTCTGGCTGTATACCCAAATGATCCATCACAAAGCAGAAATAAATGCACAACCATGTTTATTGCAGATACTTTCACAATAGTGAAGAGCTGGAAACAACTCGTGTCCCTCAACTGAGGAGTTGAGGATAATGAAAATGAGGTATTTTTACACAATGGAGTTCTATGCAGCACTAAAGAAAGATGATATCATGAATTTTGCAGGTAAATGGATGGAGGTAGAAGCTGTTATGCTAAGTGAAGTTACACAAACTCAGAAAAACAAAGTATGCTGTCCCTCCTCTGCAGATCCTAGCACCAAATCATTAAGTGAAGAAGTTCACCTTATTACCTGCAGCTTTCAAAAGCAACTAAAAGCAACAGTTCAATGCCATTGAAGATTTGAATTTCTGTTAGCCATCTGAATTTGCCTATTTTCTTTCCATTTTATTTTTTAATTAATTAATTAAATAATTAAATGTGGGGGTTTTTGGTATTTTTTAAGACAGGGTCTCCCTTTAAGTCCCACCTGGCCTAGGGCTCACTCTGTAGACCAGGCTGGCATTGAACTCAGAGATCCACCTGCCTCTGCCTGGCTTTTCTTTCCATTTTAAAGCTTCTTTATAAAGCTTTTTAAAGTTATCACAAGTAGATTTGCAAAGTAGGGAATAATTTTCCTTCAATGCTGAGATTATACCATTTAAATGTGTATCTTTTTCTCTACTTGTGCAAGAGAAAGAGGAGGGGAATTAACAATCAGCATTCCATCTCTGATTACTTCAGCACTTTTCATGTCAAAAAAAAAATACTCACTTAAAGGATCCAAGTAACCCAAATTGCAGGCCACTGGAGAACACTTATCCTAGCTCAGTCCTAACGGAGATGACAATCAAGTCTCCCACTATACACAATACTGACTGATGTCCAATGTTCAGCTTGAGTTCAAGGCCACCCTGGTCTACAAAGTGAGTTCCAGGCCAGCTGGGACTACAGGGAGACCCTGTCTCAGAAGTTCCCAAAACAAAACAAAATAAAACCAAAAAACTTAGAACTTTCTATGTCCCTCAGGCTGGCTTCAAACACACAGCTCTTCTGCCATAGCCTCCCTAGTGCTAGGATAACAGGTGTGTGTGTGTGTGTGTGTGTGTGTGTGTGTGTGTGTGTGTGCCATGGTGGAGGGCCAGAACCTTCTTCCTTACCTTTTCTCCTTCCTAGAATCCTAGAAGAAGTAGGGATGATTCTAGTGAAGCAGGCCATGGTTCCCAACCAGAGCCAGAGTTGTTTCTTTGATGAAGATAAGAGAAGTGGCTTGTTTTGTGTTGGACACAGTCATGGGGCACACTCAAATTGATGTCAAGTCCCCAGCAACAGCCTACTGTGGCTAGTGGAAAAGCCCAAGGAAGACTACCTTATAGTCTTTTTTTCAGTATAGTTTTGATTTTGGACATTTCCTGCAAAACATCATAATTTGTACATCTTTATACCCTTCCCCACCCTCACAAAACTTAATTTTCTTATATATGTTAAGGGATACTGAATCAAGTTTATGTACCCATATGTCCTTCCATGCAAGTTCATTCACTGGAGTCTAGTCAGCCTACCCAGAGTCACTCCCTTAGAGATCAACACTCCCTTATCCAGCAGTAATCAGCTGCCAATAGTAAGTCAGCTAAGGTTACTGTCACTTTCTTTTTTTTTTATTAATTTTTTTATTTTTTTATTTCTGTATGTGTATGAATGTACTGTCTGCATGTAGGTCTGTGCACCCATGTCGTGCAATGCCGCGGAGTTCATAAGAGGGTGTCAGATTCCCCTGGAACTGGAGTTCTCCTGGAATTGGAGTTTCAGATGGTTCTCGGCCACCATGTGGGTGTGGGGATCAAACCCGGGTCCTCTGTAAGAGCAGTCCGTGCTCTTAACCACTAGGCCATCTCTCCAGCCCTGGTTACTGTCACTTTCAAATGCCAAGAACTCCTTCAGGGCTCTTTGCTGGCCCCAGAAGTATCATGGGATGTGGCTCTTAAGGGAAGGAACCAGGGGAGCACTGCTACCTCCATCATGGTTGTCCTGCCTTTAGGCAAGTTCCTTGGGTGGATTCAAAGCACCAAAGTCACCCTTGTCAATTCCTGTTCAAAGGATCTTTACCACGAGAAGCATCCATGATGGCACAGAAATCTGCCTGTTTCTGCCTCCTAAGTGTTGGGATTCAAGCTGTGCCCCCTAGCTATAGTTCACTTTTCTTTTATTGCACCATTGCCTATTCTTGGCATCAAGGAAATACTGGCTCCACAAAACAAGTTGAGTAATTTCCCTTCCTTTTCCATTTCAAGGAATAATTTAAGGAGAATTGTTGCTAGTTCTTATTTTTTTTTTTTATTTATTTATTTTTTTGTTGCTAGTTCTTAAACATCTCAAGAATTCAGCACTGAATCTGACCATTACTGGGCATTCATTTGGGTAGTTTGTTATTACTATTCAAACCACATTTCTCTTTATATCTTACAACCTGTTGATTTAATTTTGGCAGGTCCTGTTTGTCTAGAAATTTATCCATTTTTTCCATATTTTCCATCTTTTGGAGTACAAATTTTCTTAGTATCCTCTGGATTCCCTTTGAATCTGTTCTTATGCCCCCTCTTTTCACCTCTAATTTTATGAATGTTTCCTGATTTTCTCTGGCTATTTTGCTAATGATCTGCCACCCTTGGTTTGATTTTCAGAGAAACATGTCTCTGCTTCACTCACATTTGGTATTGGATTTTTTATTTGTTAATAGATTTTAAAGCTGATTTTTACTATTTTTCCATCTAATGACTTTTCCTTGTTCTAGGGTGTCTAGGACTTTGATATGTGTCACTGCTGTTTATTTGAAAATTCTCTAATTTTGTGATGTAAGTTCTAATAGCTATAAACTTTCTTATTAGTGGCTGGAGAGATGACTCAGTGCTAAAGAACACTGGCTGCTCTAGAAGAAGTCCTGGGTTTGGTTCCCACCACCCACCAGCAATTCCAGCTTAAAAGGATCTGAGGCCCTTTTGACCTCCATGGGCATTGCACACACAGGTGCATACATGAAAACATACATGAAAACAACATATTCATAAACATAAGACAAAATGAAAAATAAACTTTATCCTGTCTTCTTAGAACTGCCTATGTCTTGTCTTAAGGTTTTGATAAACTGTGCTTTCAGTTTCATTTTATGCTAGAATTTCCTTAGTACTCTAGATATCCTCCGTAATCCACTGATGACTCAAAATGAATTCAGGGAGTAGAGTCATGATGTGCTCAGTGGTTCAGAGTATCAGCTACTCATGCCAAAGACCTGGGTTTGGTTCCCAGTGCCCACATGGTGCTCAACCACTGTCTATAACTCCAGTTCCATGGATCTGACATCCTTTTCTGACCACTATGGGAATTGTAGGACACCAGTTCACTTATGTACATACAGACGATACACTCATATACATAAAATTAAAATAATAAAATATATTTTTATAAAATGAATTGGGGGCTGGAGAGATGGCTCTGTTGTTAAGATCACTGGCTGCTCTTGCAGAAGACCCAGGTTCAGTTCTCAGCAGCTGCATTGTGGCTAACAACCATCTGTAACTCCAGTTCCAGAGGAATCCAATTCCTTCTGCTGACCTGTGGGATAATTACAGTACACAGGTGTGCTTAGATATCTTCAGTTAATACCCATAGACACACAAAATAAAAATGTTAAAACATTAACTAATCAATTTCCATGTTCACATAGTTTCTCTTGATAATTATTTTATTTTTATCCCATTTTGACATAATATAATAGAAAAATTATTTTTGCGTGTAAACATTTGTGCATTAAATGTAATCTTAGGCTTAGATAATCATAGATTTCTGGCCTCCATGCACATGTAGGTGCATATGCACACATGTGCATGGAGGTCAGAAGTATACCCGGAGATGTCATTCCTCCAATGTTATCTATCTCATTCTTGGTGTGTGTGTGTGTGTGTGTGTGTGTACACCACTGTGTGTTTCTCACTGGGCTGGGTCTCTCGTATTAGTTTAGACTGGCTGGCCAGTTAATCTAGAAACTCCCTGTTCTACTTCTACAGCACTGAGACTAGAAACTTGTGTTACTATGTATGGATTTGGGGGGGGGGGTTGAGACAGGGTCTCCCTTTAGATCCTGCTGTTCTGGAACTCACTATGTAGGCCAGGTTCACCTTGAACTCACAGAGATCCACATGCCTGTCTCCCAAGTGCTGCAATTAAAGATGTGTACCACCATGCCCAGCACTTGGATATCTTTATATGGGTTCTAGGAATAGAATTCAGGTCCTAATGCTTGCACAACAAGAACTCTACTAACTGAGCTACCTCTCTAGCCCTCAGTTTGATTTGCTGTATGGCCAACATTTTGTTGTCATTTCCTCTCTTGCTGATAGACATTCTGAATAAGTGAGATGGTGTCTCAAAGTAATTTTAATTCTCATTTCTCTAATGAGTAGAGATATTGAACATTTTTCAATTATTTATAGGCCATTTCTGCTTCATTTTTTGAGAACTGCCTACTCCTTTCACTAATCCATGTATTAATTGGATTGTTTTGTTCTTAGTTATTTTTACATACTGTACATAATAATCTTATGTCAGATGTATATCTAGCAACGGTTTCTCTGCCATTGTGAAAGCTCTCTGTTGATCATTTTCTTTACTGAGCAGAAACTTTTTATATTCGATGCAATTTCACTTGTTAGTCTTAGTTGTTATTTTCTGAGGTATTGGTGTTCTTTACAGAAGGAAGATCCTTACCTATCCCTGTATCTTGCCTTCCTGTAACAGCTTCAGAGCTTCAAATCTTATATTAAAGTCTAACCATTTTGAGTAAGTTTTGTACAGTGTGACAGATACACAATGAGGTTCATTCTTCTTTTTTTGTTTTTTCTTCAAATTTTATTTAATTTTGTATGTGTATGAATGTACTGTCTGCATGCAGGTTTGTGCACCCATGTCATGCAATGCCGCAGAGGTCAGAAGAGGGTCTCGGATTCCCCTGGAACTGGAGTTCTTCTGGAATTGGAGCTACAGATGGTTCTTAGCCACCATGTGGGTGCTGGGGATTGAACGTGGGTCATCTGGAAGGTCAGTCGGTGCTCTTAACTGCTAGGCTATCTCTCTAGCCCCATGAGTTTCATTCTTCTATAGGTAGATATCCAGTTTTCCCAGGACCAACAGTTAAAGAGGCTGTGTCCCTTTCCAATGCACAGTTTTGACAGATTTGTCAAAACTAGATGGCTGTATCTTTGAGGATTTATTTACCTACTCTATTCCATTGATGTACATTTCTGCTATTTTGCCAGTTCCATGATGTTACCCATGGCTCTATAAATAATCTGAGATTGGTTATTGTGATACTTGCATCATTGTTTGATCTACAAAACAAAATTTTATCTCTCTGAGCATTTTCTGTTTTGATAGGGATTTCAGGATTAATTTAGTTCTCTAATGAATGGTAAAGTGATTTTCATGAGAATTACACTGAATCTGTAGGTTGCTTTTGGTAATATAGTTATTTTCACAATAGTAATTCTTCCTAGTGTCTACTAAAGACTTTAGTGTCCAAAAAACTTTCACTGTACAGGTATTTTACTTGATTGGTTATGTTATGTTTTTTTTTTTTTTCTCTTTTCAAGACAGAGTCTCCCTTTATCTACATCTAGAACTCATTCTGTAGACCAGGCTGGCCTTGAACTCACAAAGCTAGGATTAAAGGCATGTGCCACCATGCACAGCATGATTGGTTAAGTTTAATCCTTAGTGATTTGTGAAGCAATTCTGAATGAGATGTATTCCTGATTTCTTTCTTGGTAAGTCTGTTATTGATATAAACAATGCTAGTTATATTTGTGTATTGATTTTTACTTTCTATAAAATTTTAATCAGTTCTAATAGTTTTCCCTTAGCATCAATAGGGTCTCCTTGAAATAAGATTGTCATTTTAGGGCCTGGAAAGATGGCATAGCAGTTAAGAGCGCCTATTGCTCTTGCAGAGGACCCAGGTTCTATCCCCAGCACCCACATGGAGGCTGAGAACCTTCTTTAACTCCAGTTCCAGGGGAATCCAATGCCCTCTTCTGACCTCTGAGGCATTGCATGACAGGAGTGCACAAACCTGCATGCAGACAGTACATTCATATACGTACAAAATAAATAAAAATTTAAAAAACTGAAATAAAAATTGTCATTTTAATGAATGATCCCTTTTTAAAAATTATTATTTTATGTATATGAGTGTGTTGCCTTTATTTGAACACATGTTGGGAAAAGGCTGTACAGTTATTAATGGCCATGTTGGTGCTTGGAATGAATGCCAGGCTGGAGAGATGGCTCCATGGTTAAGAGCACTGGCTGCTCTTGCAGAGGACCCAGGTTCACAACCTTAACTCCAGTTGCAGAGTAATCTTACATGCTCTCTTCCCTCCATGAGCATTGCACAACATGGATGCAGTTACACATTAGGAGGCAATACACTCATACACAACATAAAAATCAATAAAATTGTAATGTGTTCTCTTAAAATGTGATGTTTTCAATATTATGGAGCTATAAGTCAAACAATTCAGAATTCTAAGTAGATATTTCACTGGGTTTCAATATATTCAGTTGGACAAGTATCATTTAGATAAAACTTAGGGATACTCTAAGAAAGAAACTTCATATATTTGATAGTTATGTCACATTCCTCCAACTCTCTGGCAACCACTAACATAATTTCTCTGGATGTGCTTATTTTAAACATTTTCTGTAAATGGAACCAGATAACATGGTATTTTCTGATGGACTTTCTATCTGAGCACAGTGTTGTACCTTCTAACAATAGTACTTCACACATTTCTCTTTTCATACTTATCTAATGTCTATGGAAGTTTGTGGCTCTGATCATGTTGACTCCTTCATTGTGTTTAAAGGTATTTAGAGGGGAAGTAAAATTTTGTCAAACACAGCAAAACATCTTTGTTCCTGCTAATGCTTCCCTTCAGGATAGTTATCTACAACTAGTCTTCTTGTGTCATTTGAATATTACTTATGCACTGACAGGCAAGACAGGGAAAGACTTTTAAGGCAAAGTAATATAAACTATTTATAATAATATAAAATAACATTAAAAGATGAGCAGCTAAATGGAGCAATAATGATTTTTTTCCATCAAAGGCAAACAATTCTAGACATTTGATATAAATTAAAAAAATGGCAGACTTTGGAGTGTCTATTTTTTCAAGAAAGAATGCTAATTTTTGTTGAATTAGACAAGATTGGAAAAATGTCTTTATTCTTAGGTGACAGACACTAAAATATTTAAAGGTCAAGTTTTCAATATCTATAACTCTGTTTCAAATGTTCAAAACACCCATGCATATACTCAAACACATTCAGAGATAGAATGTGACAAAATGTTTAATAATGTTGAGCCTCAGTGCTACGCATGCAAGGTTTCCCAAATATTTGGATGTTTTCAGCCTCGAAGCTTTTTTTTTTATACTTTCTTTTATTTCATTTTTTAACAATAAGTAATAAGTTATGAGTACAAGCATCCTTCATGTAAAACCAAGGCTTCTACCATCCAGCTGGAGGGGCTTGTATGTACATTCAATTTGATCAAATAAGCGTCCAGTCTATGTTTCTGTAGTTTCATCATTCACCCCAATTGCAGCCCTTACATTCTACCACACCTCCTCTTCTGCAGATTGTTCCCCAGGCTTTAGAAAAGGGGCACAGGTGGATGAGAAGCAAGACAGTCTACTTTCTCTGATGATCATTTTGGACTCTGATCAGTTCTAACTGTTTCTTTTCACAGGCTGACAGTTTTTTCAGGAATAACCTTTCAATCCTACTAATGAAGCACAAGCAATTAGATATATAGGTATTACAACAGTACTAATTATGGTAGGTTACGTTGGTATAGACACAGATGTTTGGATGGTATGCTACTCCATGAATTATGTTTTTTCTGTAAATGATGACAAGGGATGCCGGGCGTGGTGGTGCATGCCTTTAATCCTAGCACTTGGGAGGCAGAGGCAGGTGGTTCTTTGTGAGTTCAAGGCCAGCCTGGTCTACAGAGTGAGTTCCAGAACAGCTGGGGCTACAGGGATACCCTGTCTCGAAAAGACCAAAAAAAAAAAAAGTTGACAAGGGATACCTGTAAGATGTGCAATATTCCATAATTGACAAAATGGTTTAAAGCAAGAGCTACCAAATGCTGGCCCATTGTCTGTTTTAATCTGTTTGGGGATACCCATCTCATAGCAAAGGTAGAAAGTAGGTGGACAGTGAGGTCCTTGTCTTTCTCTCCTGTATGGGGAGTAGCCCAGATGAATTTGGAATAAGTGTCTATGGTGACAAATACATATTTTTGTTTTCCAAAAGAAGCTATGTACATAATATCAGTTTGCCAGAGTGCATTGGCTTTCAATCCCCTGGGGTTAATTCCCATAACCTGTAGTGCAGGTGTTTTAACTAGAGTAGAACAGAACAAACAAGTTTTAAGGATCCACTGCAGTTGGGCAAAGGGGATATCAGGAAAGCGAGCTTGAAGGCCTTTTAAGTTAACATGGGTGAGGGAGTAGAATTTTTCTTCTTCAGAGAGGGATAGGACATAAACCCCTGTAGAGGAGACTCAGTCTGCAAGAGAGTTGTCTTCAGAGAGAGGTCCTGGTGGGAGGCTGTGGGGACGGATGTGCTGTATGAAGAGGGGGTGACTCCTATTCTGTAAAAGGGATGAAACTGCAAAGAGAAGTGGGGAGAGGGGATTTTTGTCTAATCAGAAAAAGGATCTGGATAGCCAGGGCAGCAGGTTGATCACAAAGATACTGTCTGAAAAGAGATTAAGAGGCCTGTTGGTTTTTTGAGAGCTAGATAAACAGCATAGAGTTCTCTGTACTGTGGGGAATGGCCAGGGAGTGGGTGAAACAGGATCTGAGGGGCTTGGTCCAGGTTGTCATAAGTGGTGGCTACAGCCCCTCACTTCCCTCCATCTGTGAAAACAGATGCGGCCTGCCTTATAGGCGCATATTGGAAAAGACAGGGAAGAAGCCAGTTTAGCAATAGGAGAGCAGAGACCCACCTGTTGTTAGGTTAGTGATTTTCTATCTGTCCTGGAAATCCCATGATCCTTACAGCTATATGAACATGATTTTGTATCAGCCACTGGATATCCAGGAGTGAGAAGGGTATCACTATGACATCAGGCTCCTTCCGCAGTATCTGCAGGGACCGTTCCCTCCCATTTCTTATCACAGCAGCTAAAGAATTCATTTCAGTTAACAGTCGGGGAGTTCCACCTATGGGCATGTGCAGCCACTCTAGTACTCCCCTGGATTGGTAAAGGGACTGTATGAGCATGGGGGTAGTGTTAAAAATAAGCAATTGCACAGGAAGGGAGGGTGTGAAACATGCTAAAGCCATGCTCTGGAGAGCACCGTTGATTTCAGCCAGAGCTTCTGAGGCTTCTGCTTTGAGCTTTCTCCTGGAAGCTGGGTTTCTGTCACATCGAAGAAGATCAAAGAGAGGCTGTAGCATTGTGGTCGGGATGGACATCCATGGGCGGAGCTAGTTAAGATTTCCTAGGAAGGACTGAAGGCATGCTAGCATGAGCTTCAGAGGAAGGGAGAGTACAGGTTTGAGAGGTCTCACTGCAGTGAGAGAAATGTTATTGCCTAGGAAATGAATTGGGGGAATCATTTGAATCTTAGCATGGGCTCTTTTAAATCCAAAAGCTTCTAAAGATGGTACAAGCCTGTCCTTGAAAGTTGCCATTCAGTTGATGATTTGTCCCAAACTGAAATGCCATCCATGTAATGGAAGACTTGCAGACCTTGTTCCATATGGGGCTTAAGAGCCACTGCTACCACGTCTTGGCAGAGCATTGGTCTGTTGGCCATGCCTTGTGGCAGGACAGTCCATTTGTAATGAGTTGCTGGACCTGAATTGTTAATTGCAGGAACTGAGAAAGTGAACTGCTTGCAATCCTCAGCATGGAGGGGGATGAAAAAAAAAGTCTTTTATATCTAAGGCTAGCAGAGGGGTGTTAGCTGGAATAGCAGAGGCAAGGGGGAGACCCCTCTGCAGTGACCCCCATATATGTGTAGTTCTGTTAATGGCTCACCGATCTTGTAAGAGACGCCAACCTCCTGTTGCATTTTTTATGAAAAAACACAGGCGTGTTCCAGGGACTGCGAGATGCATGGCTATGTCCCAATGAAAATTGTTCCTTGACTAAGTCTTGGAGAGCTTGTAATTTCTCCCCTTTTAAGGGCCACTCCTCAATCCAGACTGGATCATCTGACTTCCAGTCCAGATGAGGGGGAGCATATTCTGTAGTGACCCTCAGGATTCGGGGTGTTTCTTGCTGAGATGATGGAGGTGTTTTTTCCCCAGTTAAATGGTCTGTCTGGGCATGGTTGTCCTCATCTGGAGTGGCAATAACCACATCCAAAGCCTCTAAAATATCTCACCCTAGCAGATCGACATTAGTGGGTTCTATTAATGGGTGAATCTGACCGGTGTTCCCATCAGGGTCTTCCCAGATGTAAACATTTTTAGTCATATAAGACTGTGAGGGCCCTCCTATTCCTAGAAGTTTAGGTCCTGGGAGCAAGGGCCAGTCAGGGGGTATTTCTTGTTGTTTTATAATGGTTCTGTCTGCCCCTGTATCTATCAAACATTTAAAAGACCTCCCCCCAATTTCAATTGTCAATGCAGGGTGTGAGCCTTCTGAAATATGTGCTTCCCAGAGGGCATGCACTGACTCTTTTTCCGCCTTTTTTCCCTGGGCTAGGGGCTGCCTGTCTAGGAGTTTAAATTTGACAATTTTTTCCCATCTTTGTCATAGTTTGAGTGGCAATCTTTCCTCCAATAATATCCTTTTTTACATCGGGGACAGAGAACATGTGGGGGGCAGTGTTCAGGAGGCTGTCTGGGAGAGACTGGTGCTTTGGGGCACTGTATTTTCCAATGACCTCTGTCTCCACAGTTAAAACATTTGTCATTTGTGGTGGCAGCAGCCACAAAGGCTTGAGCTAGGTATTTAGCTTTGTGGGAGGCTGTGCCCACGTCCTGAGTTGCCACTATCCATCTATCATAATGGTCATTTTTTAAGCCCTGGCACACTTGTCTGAACTCGGAATTCATTCCCTCCCAAACAATATTTTTGAGGACTATCTCACTGGCTACAAAATTGGGGATCTTCTTCTCTAGGCTGCTTTTAGTTCTTAAGATAAAGTCAGATAGGGGTTCCTCAGGTTTTTGATTAGGAAATAATAATAAACTGGCCTGAGATTCAGTGGGTGGTGTAATTCTTTTTTTTGTTTGTTTGTTTGTTTGTTTGTTTGTTTTTTTGAGGCAGGGTCTCCCTGTAGCTCTGGCTGTCCTGGAACTCACTCTGTAGACCAGGCTGGCCCCGAACTCACAGAGATCCACGTGCCTCTGCCTCCCAAGTGCTAGGATTAAAGGCGTGCGCCACCACGCCCCACATTTTTATTTATTTCTATGTGTATCAATGTACTGTCTGCATGCAAGTTTGCGCACCTGTGTCGTGCAATGCCGCGGAGGTCAGAAGAGGGTCTCGGATTCCCCTGGAACTGGAGTTCTCCTGGAATTGGAGTTTCAGATGGTTCTCAGCTGCCATGTGGGTGCTGGGGATCAAACCCGGGTCTTCTGTAAGAGTGGTCGGCGCTTTTAACCGCTAGGCCATCTCTCCAGCCTGGGTGGTGTAATTCTATCCCAGGCCTGTAGGGTGCAAAGGCTAACCTGGTCAAAGTACCCTGGGGCTAGTCCAGCCTGTTGTGTCCCTGTGCTAAAATATCCTTCTCCAAGGATCTGGTCTTAACCCCAGTCTATGTTAGGTTGCCCTTGGTTTCGTTGAACCTGTTGGAGACATTCATCCCAGTATAGTGCTTCCCATTGTAAAAATAGCAGACCTGGGAGTGCAGATCTACAGATATCTCTCCAGTCCTGTGGGGTGTTAAGAGAAGCAAAAAAGCTCTGGAGAATGGATTTTGTCCATGGTGCCTGAATGCCATCCTCTGACTGCTTGCCTGAGTTCTTTCAACTCACTTGCTTGGTACAGGTACCAGTTTAGAGGGCGAGTCCGAGTCGGAGCTAAATTAACAGGGAATGCCTGTAATTGAAGATCTGGGTTATCCGAATCTGGCATGGCTTTTCTGTAGCAGAGAGGGAGGAGGCAGAAGGTGTTTCTGGCCTCTTGACAGGGAGTGGCTGAGAACTAGGGGAAAGGTTAAGGCTAGCCTCTTGCATGTTTTTATTATCCTGTTCTATTTTTACTGGGCTGAAGCTTGGGGGCTTTCAGAGGGAATTTTTATTGGGGTTCTCAAGGGGAGTTTTAGTAGGTTCTTGAGAGGAGGGAGTCTGCGATTTAATTTTGTTTTCCTTTCCTGGCGTGGTTTTGTGAGAAGGCCCTAAGCATTGTCTCACAGCAGCTAGTAGAGGCAAGAACGCTGGGGCATTTTCTCACTGTCTAGTGTCCTGTGACACACACGTCCAGGATTGTGAACTCTGTAAGTGTGCAGGGGACATCCACGGGGCAATATTAAGAGTCTCCCTCCAAAAGGAGACAGCTTCCCATGTGGAAATTTTAACTCCTCGACTTTTGAGGAGAATTTTTATTTTCTTAGCCTGTGGATCTTTTTCTCCTGTCTGTTACCCATGATAAATAGAGATAGGAATTGTTAGTGGTTAGGGAAAGACATAGTTTAAAAAGACTAATATCATGGGAAGAGAGAATTCCCCAGAGATTTGCCAAAGCTGGCCATATAGAGGACAGAGACTTAAAGCAGATTCAAAGATTAATCTCTCATGGGAAAAGAGTTAAATTCCATGGAGATAGACCATGGCTGGCCATGACTACCCTGGTTGGGGGGGTATCTCCTTGTCTCTATATTAAAACCCTCTGAGATTTCCCTCGAGTGGGGGAAATCAGGGCTAAGAGAGATAGCCTGAAAATAACTTTTTTCCTTCTTCCTTTGGTGGAAAGTCGAGCTGCACGTTCTGGGTGCCAGTTGTTGGGTGTTGAGTCAGCCTTGACCACCTTCCACACGCTGTCCTTCCCTTGTTGGCTCAGCTCCAGGACTTGCTTCCTGCCTGCAGGCCTGCAGTCTCTGGGCACCACTCCTGCAAGAAGGGCGGAGGGAATACCTCCAGAGATCACCCATAGAATGAACAGACACACACACAAAACACACACACACACACACACACACACACACATGCATGCAGAGCTGGGGAGGATAGAAAATCTGTTTATTTACTGTCAGTGAGGTCTATATAATCAAGACTACTGGGCTTTTGGCAAGGAAGTGTGGAGCAGGTAGAAGGGAGGGGTGAGCCAACTTAGTTCTAATTGGGGGGCTGCAGAACTCCAGTTTGTGCAACAGGTAACTAGAGGTGTGACATTCTGCTCAGTGCCTCAAGGGAAAGGATCTGGAACTTTGCAGAGATAGGGCAAAGCAAGAATCATTGTAATATCCCGAATCTTCTGGCTACAGATAACTCTGGTAGCCCACAGGGATATCAGATAACTGGAGATCTTACCAGGACAGGTCTTACAATTTCTCGCTTCAAGCCACACACAAAGTTCCATTCCCAAAGTATTTCAGGATTTTTCATAAATTTATTTTTATTTCATTTTATATTCTTTTCCTTTCTTAATTTTTATTTGACCAGTTGGTATACATAGGCAATAAACATAAGGAAGATCCAAAAAAAATTGATGTAAAACCAGTTAGCAAATAGCTGAGTCCAGTGCTTATGTAACCCAGGGTCCTGAAGTCCAGTTGAAGAGGTTTGCTTACACAAACATGCTGATCAAATAAAAGTCCAGTCTGTTTTTGCTGTGATCTCACAATCCACCCCCCTTCCTTGGCCCTTACAATCTGATGTGCTCACCTTTTCTGTGAGAGTTCCTGGGCCGTGCACGAGAGGGTGAGGGAGAGTAAGAGATAGGACGATCTTTATTTTTTCTGAGATGACACTCCAAACTCTTGGGTCTGTCCAAGTTCTGTTTGCAATGGACTGATGGCTTGTTTAGAAGTCTCCTTTTAGTTCTAGTAATGAAACACAAATAGTAACAAATATTATCCATTGTACAAGTTATGCTATGAGCAGAAACACATATGCTTGCATGATATCTTGGTCAGGGCATTATAGCTCTTTGACAACGGGTGGCAATAACTTTCTAATGTGGTCTATAAAGTCTCCTGATGCCAGCAGGCACCAAGGCTGCAGTACCAGCAGTGTGTCCTACCCTCAGGATTTTGCATAAATTTATAAAATGCTCAATTAGAACCAAGTATAACTATGGTTTAAAATATTCACTTTACAGCATTACATCACTGTACCCCCTAGTTAGTCCCCTACTTAGGAAAGGGTCATGGAAATATTTTCTTCAGAACTCTCAGTAGAGTCGTTTAGCAGTTTAAAATCTAGCCTTACAAATGGAATACCTCTGGGTCATTTGACATAGCCACCAAACACGCATGTGCGGTTAATCCTAAACTACTGATGGTGATGCCAAGGTAAAAACTTGAGGGCATTGGACCTAGTGGGAAGAGGTAGGTCCCTGGGGGCATGCCTTAGAAAAGCACTTTATCTTGGATTTTGTGCCATGCTCCACCCGGCCCTCTTTCTTACTTCACATAAAATGTGTAGACACAAGAAAATGTTTAATGCAGTGTGAACTCTGATGGTTAGTCTCCCCTCTAGCCTCTAACACTGGCTCAGGATTGTGGACTAAAACTTCTGAAACCATGAACCCAAAATAAACCTTTCCTCCTTTAATGAGAAAAAAAGGAATTACATCTCTTTAACTCTGCAAATCCATTTCTAGGAATTTATTCTTTCTTTCCTTTTTTTTTGTCATTTTTGACATTCTCCCTTTAGTCCTGGAGCTGGACCTGTAGACCAGGCTTGCCTTGAACTCACAGCAATCTGACTGCCTCTGCCTCCCGAGTGCTGGGATTAAAGGTGTATGCCACAATGCCCAGGTCTTTTTTTTTTAATAGGGTCTCTTGTATCACAGGCTTGCCTCAAAATTCTGATCTTCCTGCTGGGCATGGTGGTGCACGCATTTAATCCTAGCACACAGAGGCAGAGGCAGGTGGATCTTTGTGAGTTCAAGGCCAGCCTGGTCTACAAAGTGAGTTCCAGGACAGTTGGGGCTACAGGGAGACCCTGTCTCAAAAAAGACCCCCTCAAAAGTAAATAAATAAAATTCTGATCTTCCCTCTTCCAGCTCTCAAGATTACAACCATGTACCACTGCTGGATTCCAGCTGCAGCAGGATTCAGGTCCTGAAGTGGGTGTTCACAAGGGTGGTGAATAAGTCAATCAGATGAGACACACAATCTCTTTCTTTTCCTGGTCTGAGGGTTACAGAGAGCATTCTCTTTGTGTCTGTGCAGAAGGCTTCTCGGATTTGCCACTCTGCTAATACTCTCTGTCTCTGCTCTCTTTACTTTCTGCCTTTTTGCTTTTGCACCTCAGGCCCCAATGTTGAGTTTTATATACCTTAAGACTTGTGGGGGAATAGGGGGGACAAGGATCAAGAGTTGTTAAACATAAAAATTAAATTTACATAAAAAGACTAATACACGTTATGCAAGCCTAAGCCAAGAAACAAACAAACAAAGAAACAAACCAGCCAAACTTTTCTGTGTGAATATTTTTTGGAATATTCACACAAGCAATCATTCTTAACATAAAAAAGTAAAACAATCAATAATGGCATAGCCATTCAGCTGAGACATCCAAAAAAAAAAAAAAAAGAAGTAAAACAGTAATGGTTCAGCCACTCAGCTAAGCTCAGCAATTTAGCAATTTTTCAGCAAAGGAAAGCTAATATTACTTTAAGAAGGTCATTGTTTATGCCTTGTTGTTACAAAAGTGCTAGACAGTGTAAAATGAACTTTATAGCTTTCATGATAGAGAGCTGCACTCATTACTTTAGCTTCCTGCTAGCTCAACTTGTAAGCCATTTCCTGGCTGCTGTGGTTTCCATTCCTATCTTGTTTTTGTTCTGGTCTGTGTTTCCTCAGTTTTTGTTTTCCTCAGTTTCTCTCTTTACACCTCCTGCTGAAGTGTTTTCCTAGAATCTGTGGCCTTATCAGACTTAGTTTCACTTCACCCTACAGTCCTCTTTTTAGTTTTAAATCTAACCAATGAGATCATCAAAATTCCTTTCTTGCTGGGAGGTGGGGGGGAGGTGGGGGGTACATGCTTTTAATCCCAGCACTCAAGAGGCAGAGGCAGGTGGAACTCTTTGAGTTCAAGGTCAGCCTGGTCTACAAAATGAGTTTCAGGCCAGCTGGGGCTACAGGGAGACTCTGTCTCAAAAAGACAAAAAAAAAAAGAAAAAGAAAAAGAAAAAAAAAGACATACAGTTTCCAAATTATATGCACCTTTGTGCTCAGCATGGGAAAGAGTATTTGCTGCTTATTTTAATAATTAAATATATTTAAACTTAAATGACTCATTTTTTAGAACACAAGTTTTCCTCCTAATCATTATTCACAGTAGTGTGGTGCTCTTATTATGCCATTAGAATCATTGGAATTTCCTACAGTTTCTCAGTAAAAGAAACAACCCAAATACATGGGAGAGATACAGCTTAAGGCTAAAGGGCAAGCTGAAAACCTAGAACTTTCAGGTGATGATTATATTTCTATGAAATTTCCCAGAAATGTTTCCAGAAAATATCATTATTAGAATCAGGAATCTTGATTTTAGTTTTAATGAAAGGTATTCTGGTTAAATAACTTAAAATTTTACTAAAGTTTCAAGAAATAAAGAATTAAAGTCAAAGCTCTGTTCATTCCTAGGCCCAGGAGAAATGTGCACATGTTCAGCAAGATGCACAGTGTTCATCCCAATACTATTTGTGCCACAAACTAGAGGCAAGTGAAATATCTACCCAACTTAGAATATTCTGATATTCACATAATGCAAATTGTGCAATGAGGACAGATGAATTTTGCAACTCTCTGTTATCCCTAACCCATTCATTCTATCAATCCTAACAAAATCTTAGCTCCTTCATAAACCCACTTATCTGGCCAGTTCCACCCATATTCTCAAGTGATATATACCCTGATTCTGATTTCACACTCAATTTCCAATTATCAATTACTGGAAGATCTATTTTCATGTTATGATATAATCTGTGCTCTCTTTTCAAACAAAATTTAAGAATTATTTATCACTGCTTCTTCTGTCTCATCTCCTTTGATCTTTAGTAAACTCACTGTATTCACATTTCAGGCCTGGTTAGTACACTGAGTATGTCCTATTATCAAGGACACCAATGGCCTTTCCATTGCTAAAACTACCAAGTGTCACTTACCTCATTAATAGCACCCCACACTGGTGAGACATTTTCATGTAGGATTATCATGCTCCCCTCTGTCCCTGGCAGTTCCTTTATAGTCTGTGTCCTGTGATCCCTGTTCCAAACCTTATATTTATTCTTTGCCTTCTTTTTAAGATTTGGTAAAAATTTTATCTAGTATTGATTTTTTAGATGATTGTGTGTTTACCCTGCACATATGTAAGTACACTTTGTGCATGAATTCCCTTTGGAGTCTAAGATGCATTCGATCCCCTAGAACCAGAGTTACAGACTCCAAAGAGCCACCATGTGGGAGCTGGTACCTGAACCAAGTCCTCTAAGAACTTCAAGAGCTCTTAAATCTCTAAGCCATCTCTCCAGCCCCCTCTTCTTGTCTTAATTCAATTTACCATTGAGCTATAAACACACATTTTGATATTATTTATTTATTTGTTGATGGGATTTTTTGGTATTTTTGAGACCTCCCCAGTGCTAGGATTAAAGGCCTGTGTGACCACAACCAGCTTGATTTTATTTTTTTATTCCTAGCACTTGGAAGGCAGAGGCAGGTGGATATCTGTGAGTTCAAGAGCCACCTGGTTTACATAGTGAGCACCAGGCCAGCTGGGACTACAGGGAGACCCTGTCTCAAAATAAATAAATAAATAATAATAAAAAATATAAATACAGTCTCAGTATGTAGCCCAAGCTAGCCTTATACTCAAGCTAGCCTTAACCATTCAAGTGATGGGACTGGAAACATGTGCCTAACACCTACATCACTTTTCCTTTCAAGTTAGAATCATCCCTAATTATCTCATTCAAACATATGCACCAAACATATGTAATGTAATCACTTAATATTTTACTTAATTCCAAAAACATATATCTAAGTATTTAGTCATTGTTTTCATTTAAGTATCTCACACATAGCACTCCAAATTGAATTTCTAAACCTTGTTTCCAGTATCTACTCTACCCATAGCCTATTTTAATCCCCCAAATAGTATTTGCCTGAATCAAATTGGTCATTCATTTCCCTCTCTTCATATAAAGCACTATGTTTGAGCAGCAATCTATAACCATCCTTCAATCCCAGGAGTTCCTTCTTGCTGGATGGAATAGAGTGAAAGAGGCTACTCTGAGACAGACAGGCAAAATTAATGTAACCTTCACATTGTATAATTTTCCTATTTTGCTGTTATTAACCACCTACTGTATCTAACTTATAAACTCAAGTTGCTGGTGCTCTTTGAACATAATTTCAGATAAAAAAGATGAGGACAGAGGGAAAAGCAATGAAGTGCCCATATATATATAAACAATAAAACAACAATAGCCCGGTGAGTTGCACCTTTATCCCTAGCACTCTATTGTTTTTTTTGTTTTTTGTTTTTGTTTTTTTTATTGACTGACCCTGGACTGAGATATCCCTAGCACTCTAGATGCAGAGGCAGGGGCAGGCCATCTCTTGAGATTGGAGCCATCCTGGTCTGCATAGTAAATTCCAGTCTGGCTGAGGCTACACTGAGACCCTGTCACAAAGAAAAAAGTAAGAGTTACAATAAGCTAAGCATGGTAGCCTAGGGCAACAAGGAGGACTCTCAAATAAAGAAAGAAATCTAGGGGAAGTGAGAGACATACATAAGGCAGTCAGGCAGGCAGACAGACAGACAGACACACAGTGATGGGAGATGGCCAGATGGCTCAACAGTTAAAGAGTGCTTGCTGTTCCTCAGGTCCTGTGTTCACTTCTCAGTACCCATATCAGGTTGCTGTGAACCACCTATTCCTTCAGCTTCAGGGAACCTGGCCTCTGTGGGCACAATTGCTAAAACTCACAAGAGCCCCAGAGTGGGCATGATGACACACATAATTAATCCTATATTTCCACAGCGGAGGCAGGCAGAACTCTATTAGATCAAGGCCAACCTGCCCTACATAGTTTGTTCTAGGCCAGCTGTGACTATATGGAGACTGTCTCAAAACCATCAAGGAAAAAAAAAAAAAAAACATCGACACACACATACACACACACACACACACACACACACACACGCACGCAAACTCACCACACACACTCACACACAAATATAAATAAAAAGAAGAAAGGAAGGAAGGGAGGGTGGCAGGCAGCGGTCTGGAGAGATGGGTCATTAAAGAGCACTGGCAGCTGTTGGGCACTGGGTTTGATTCCCACAACCCACGTGGTCTCTAACAATGTTAATGTTAGATGTTAAAGATGTTAAAGACAGGGGATGTTAACATGCAGGGGAATTGATGTCCTCTTCTGACCTCCCTGGGCATGACAATACAGGGGTGCAGTTACACACATGTAGGCAGTACACTCATACACAGGAAATAAATCAGAGAGGAGGAGTATTATGAGACTGTAGACCCTGCTCAGGACACACTATCTGCAGCAGACATCTCCTCTCCCTGTGAGACACTGGGAGTTCCCAGCTAACAGCACTTCACCTGGGAAGGGAGTTCACATCAAAGGAGGTACTTGTGCAATTCGGTTACATATGTCCTTGTCCCACCTCTTTCCAGTCTCCTGGCTGGGAGTCCCAGAGCCTGGCTGCCTGCTCTCATGGAGAAACCTCATGGGTCAGAGGACAGCTTTCAAGAGCTGTTTCTCTCTTTCCACCATGTGGATCCAGGGACTCAAACTCAGGTTCTCAGTCTTCGCAGCAAGTCCCTTAAGAGCTGAGCCATCTTGCTGACCACATTCTGTGCATTGTAACCCTGGGCAGCCCCTCTGGCCCTGCCCACCACTGCAACCTGGCACAGCACCTACTTGTCCTGATGACCTCAGCTCCTGCCTCCACATGCTCCTCAGCTTGCTCTCCCCTCTGTGGCCCCGCCCCCACCTGCTCCCCAGCATGCCCCGCCCTCTGTGGCCCCGCCCCCTGCCTCCCCCTCCAAGTGCTCTCTGGGAGAATTTGTAGCCTCAGGACTGCCTGCACCCTGGCAGGTAGCATCTCTCTCTAGGGCTTCCTACCGCTGAATGGAGGGAGCACTGAAGGTCGCCTCGGATGCAGAGACCCTCTCAGATTCCCAGGAGAGAAATTTGGAATGGCAGCTGCTGCACGGGAGGATCAGGAGGTCAGTTTATGTTAAAGTACACACATCTAGGCTGTGGGGACACTGGTTGCTATCAGAGGGCAGAGGGCAGGTTGGGACTGTGGATCTGGGATCAAGTACAGGCTGGCTTTGAGAAGCTCCTGTGCTCGCAGATCTGTACTGGAAGCTCTGTGTAGTGACCCCATTTCCATTTCCACAGCAGAGGCCCATGTGCCCCGCCCCCCATGCTCTCCTACTCATCCCAGATCCCCTCCTGTGTCCTGTGCTCCTCCCCTTCCTAACCCTATGGACCTCCCCCACCTCTCCTCCCCGCCCAATGGAGGGGTCCTTCCGTCCCCTTCTCACCTCCCTGAGCCCATGAGCGCTGCCCATCCATGTAGAACTCTGTGCTTACTCGTCCCGCCGCTCTCTCCCCATTGGTGGACTGTCACTGTCCCGTCGCTGGAGAGCACAGAGACCCCAGATCCCCTCTAACTGGGCAGAGCCAGAAACTGCACCTCAAGCCCCACATCAGGCTCACACTCCCTTGGCACAAGACGATGTGGGGAGGATCCACTGGTCAGTTCCCAATCAGCTAGGGATTGTCATGTGCGACGAGGGCCTTCCTCCTTTGTGGCAGAAATGTAATGCCTTTTACCTGCCAAGTCACCCGGGGCCCCTCCTGAGATCAGACTCACACTCGAGGCTTGATCTCACAAAGCTCTGGTTACGGTAGGCTCTATCCCATTGTGGCCTGCTGGCCGCCTAGATTCGTGCACCCGTCTCCTGCGCTCTGCCCTCTGTGGCCGCAGCCCAACTTTGTGCTTGTGTGAGTACGTCTCCCTAAAGCTCTACCTGTCGGCCTCTGGCTATCACCTCCTGTGTCCAACACTGCACACCCCCCAGCATGGCATTCATGTGTGCGGCGACCAGAAACCAGCCAGCGACTCACAAGCGTCAACATGTCTCTCTGACCCTGGCCGTTGCCGATCTGCCCGCTTCTCTTAGAGCACAGTCCACTTGGTCATGGTCGTGGTGGGGAAGCTTCGAGGACACCGCCTGTTTTACAGACGGACCCTGACATGGCACAGTCCAAGCTCGGGTGCTCTGCGGTGAGTACTGATCAAGCTAGACCCTGATTCCACGGGCTCCTCTGACCCTGTCTTCTGACCCCTTGCACCTGGTCTGGTATCCACAGCAAGGCTCACATAGGGCTCACACTGCCTTGGCACAAGACGAGGTGGGGAGGATCCCCTACTCAGTTCCCAATCAGGAAGGACATGCAGTGGAGAGGCTCCTCCTTATTGTGTGCTGATGTAATCATTTACCGGCCCCTTTGTGAGCAGACCCGACTGAGCTGGATCTTCAAAATCCTAGTTCAGGCTTAGCTCTCCTCGGCCCTCGCCCCTTTGCACCTCCCTGTCCTCCTCTCCGGCCCATTCTTGTCTTCTAGTGGAATTCCCGAACTACGAGCGCCACCCCACCTTCTTGGCCCACAAACCCCCCACCTCTCTCTTCCCACACTGTCACCGCACCCCACCCTGCTCTCTGTGTCCTAAATCGGATCCAGGTGAGAACCAGCAGTGACCACTTGCCACTGCCGCCCTGCCTGGTGCTCGAGTCTCAAACTTCTCTGAGAGCCACAGACGCAGTGGCTCAGACGATTGTGTGGAAGGCTCTGAGATACCGCTTTTACAGAGGACCTCTGGACATGGCACAAGTCCAAGATGGGGTGGCTCTGTGGAAGTCTAGGACCAAGCATACCTATTTCCAGGCCCTTGCTCTGTCTCTCCAGTCCTGTCTTCCTTGCAGCCCTGTCACTCGTGGTCTGTCCGGGTATCGCACACGCATAACGATGGTAGAACAGTCAGTCCGAACTCCTGTCGCCCCTTTAGGCGGCGAGTTCTGATAGAAGAAAAGTGCACACCCTACTGATTGTCCTTCTAGGGTCTCCCCTGTCCATTCAGTGTGTAATTCCTATTCCTGGCGATGGCTTGGTTGCGAGACTGATACCTTGTTCCCACCGCTGGACAGACTTGCACAGGTGTTTAATTCTTTCCGTCTCCTCATTGCCCCGCGGTGTCATCCTTGGCGGCTGTCAATTTCATGTGCTCCCTTTGACACTGGCTTTCTTGCACATAGACCAGGCAGATGGTTGGGTATGAGCATCAGCCTAGTACTTTTACCTCAAAGGTTTTTTGTTGTGTTGTGTTAATAAAATGACAATGAAACAGGTGTTTACGGCTTCACACAACAGCTTAAATGCTGTGAGAAAAGGGGTCATGTAACCCTAAAGTAGTACTCTTTAACTTTCTCCAATGCTAGAAAGTATGCACCAACTTTTGAGATGGGGAGAAGGTCCTAAACCTACGTGTACATTTTTTATTTCTCTTCTCTTTGTTGTACTATCCCTTTATGTATATCTCCCTGTCTATTTGTCACGTTATAATCTCCATAAATAACTCATCTTTTTTTCTGTTTGTTTTTTTTTTTTTTTTTTTTATTGTTTTTTTTCTTTTTTTGAGAAAGGGTCTCCCTTTAGTCCCAGCTGTCCTGGAGCTCTCTACTCAATATGTAGACCAGGCTGGCCTTGAACTCAGAGATAACCCTGCCTTTGCCAGCCAAGTGCTGGGATTAAAGGCATGTGCCACCGTGCCCTGCTTAAGATGGTTCTTAGCTACTATGTGGGGGCTGGGAATCGAACCCGGGTCCTCTCCAAGAACAGTCAGTGCTCTTTACCGCTGAGCCATCTCTCCAGCCCCCATTAACCCATTTGTACCTTTCTTTTTCTCAATTTTCTATTTTCTAAAATGTATTTACAGTTTGTTACCGGTATGTACACTGCACATAGATTCTGATGGTCACTGTGAATTGTTTCTTAATATAGCTGTACAGCATTTCAGATTTGAGTTTGAACCTTCTGGCTTCAGGCTCCTGGTGGCTGTAACATAAATACTCTTTATGGTACTTTTTTGTTGTTTTTTGGTGTTTTTGAGACAGGTTCTCTCAGTAGTCCCAGCTGTCCTGGAACCCACTCTGTAGACCAGGCTGGCCTTGAACTCACAAAGATCCTCCTGCCTCTGCTTCCCAAGTGGTAGGATTAAAGGTGTGTGCCACCACGCCAGGCTAATGGTACTTTTTTATAAGTGGTAAAAAAGACTTTTCAGGAGGGATGACGAATGTAGGTACAGGAGTCACTGCTGTCCATTTTTACTCTTTAACATACTGTACATTTTGCCATATCTCTCACTTTCAAGTAAAATTTTACAAATTACAGAGGTGTAGTTTGGTAACTTCAGGCAGAGTGATGTCACCCTATTTTGTCTGCATCTCTGACCTTTACTTGTGCTCACAGTATGGAAACTGGTAAGTCATATTAGTTACAGCAATATTTTTCATCATTAACTCTTTAGAACATCTGACACTTATTCTGACATGTAGCTTTGTGATGTCTGTGCATTTATTTTTTACCATTAATTTTCTACCCATCTGTCATACTAACTTTAGGATTCATGAAAGAGTTTTACATACATCCAGGTCATCCTCCTATGTTCTGATATAGTGATGTATTCATATCTGCTTGGTGATAGGAATTCTTTTTTAAATTACTATATGTAATCATTAATAGTTATGTTTCTGATAGTTTACTAGTTTTCTAGACTTCATATGACCAAAATATTGACCTAATTATGTCATTATTTTTAGAAAATTCTCCTTTAATCTTTTTTTAGAGAAGTTCTGATTTTAATTAATTAGAAAGAAGTTGTGTATGTCAACTGTCAGCATAAAATTTAGCAAAAACTGTTGAAAAAGGTACAATTTTTCTCAGACTTATTTGTTAGATGTTTCGAGTTAGAAAAAAAATTAATGTAGAGTTTAAATACAGAAACACAGTATTTTAAGAAAGTATAGAGAAAGCCTCTCAAAGGCCCACAAATGCCCTCATTAGGTAAAGGGGGTTGTTCTGTAAACCTTGTGACCTGAGTTCAATCCCTTGAGCTCACATAAAGGTAGATGGGGCACCTGGACACCACAAATTGTCCTCTGACCTCCATAAGTTCCCTGTGGCATGTGCTCCTCTTCATCACAAACACACACACATGCACTCACAATAGTTCAAAAAATATATAAACTTGTTAAATTTTTCTTGTATAAAAGAACACCAATAAGAAGAAAGTCAAGGGTGTTAAGAACTAATAGAATNGATGGGACTGGAAACATGTGCCACCACATCTGACATCTACATCACTTTTCCTTTCAAGTTAGAATCATTCCTAATCATCTCATTCAAACATATACACATAAAACATATGTAATGTAATCACTTAATATTTTACTTAATTCCAAAAACATATATCTAAGTATTTAGTCATTGTTTTCATTTAAGTATCTCACACTTAGCACTCTAAATTGAAATTCTAAATCTTGTTTCCAGTATCTATTCTACCCATAGCCTATTTTAATCCTCCAAATGGTATTTGCCTGAATCAAATTGGTCATTCATTTCCCTCTCTTCATATAAAGCACTGTGTTTGAGCAGCAATCTATAACCATCCTTCAATTCCAGGAGTTCCTATTTGCCGGATGGAATAGAGTGAAAGAGGCTACTCTGAGACAGACAGGCAAAATTAATGTAACCTTCACATTGTATAATTTTCCTATTTTGCTGTTATTAACCACCTACTATATCTAACTTATAAATTCAAGTTGCTGACGCTCTTTGAACATAATTTCAGATAAAAAGATGAGGACAGAGGGAAAAGCAATGAAGTGCCCATATATATATAAACAATAAAACAACAATAGGCGGGTGGGTTGCACCTTTATCCCTAGCACTCTATTGTTTTTTTTTTTTTTTTTTTTTGACTGACCCTGGACTGAGATATCCCTAGCACTCTAGATGCAGAGGCAGGGGAAGGCCATCTCTATGAGATTGGAGCCATCCTGGTCTACATAGAAAATTCCAGTCTGGCTGGGGCTACACTGAGACCCTGTCACAAAGAAAAAAGTAAGAGTTACAATAAGCTAAGCATGGTAGCCTAGGGCGACAAGGAGGACTCTCAAATAAAGAAAGAAATCTAGGGGAAGAGAGAGACATACATAAGGCAGTCAGGCAGGCAGACAGACACACAGACACACAGTGATGGGAGATGGCCAGATGGCTCAACAGTTAAAGAGTGCTTGCTATTCTTCAGGTCCTGTGTTCACTTCTCAGTACCCACATCAGGTCGTTGTGAACCACCTATTACTTCAGCTTCAGGGAATGTGGCCTCTGTGGGAACACTTGCTAAAACTCACCAGGGCCCCAGAGTGGGCATGATGACACACATAATTAATCCTAGATTTCCACAGCGGAGGCAGGGAGAACTCTGTTAGATCAAGGCCAACCTGCTCTACATAGTGTGTTCTAGGCCAGCTGTGACTATATGGAGACTGTCTCAAAACCATCAAGGAAAAAAAAAAAACCATCAACACACACATACACACACACACACACACACACACACA
>VZQC01013319.1:5013980-5107394 GCA_009823505.1 Rhizomys pruinosus | reverse complement strand
ATTTTTTATGTATGAACTTTTGTATGTAAGTACACCACAAGTGTGCAATGCCTAGAGAGGCTAGAGAGAGCATCACACCCCTTCCAACTGGACATACAGACTGTTGTCAGTCATGTGGGGGCTGGGAACCAAACCCAGAACCTCTGCAAGAGCAGCTAGTGCTCTTAATTTGATATTCTACCCAAAAAGATAATGAATGAATGTGTTCTTGACAATGAACATATCAGAGTGATGAAAGGCAAGACTCCCATGCATACCCTGGAGATTGGGAAGTATGGTGTATGTGTGTGTGTGTGTGTTTACTAGATTTGCTTATGAGGTAGAGTCTGATGAGTCTAAGAGTAGCTGCACTGCAGTGGAGAGGCTGAGAATCCAGGTAGCGGCTCAGTCCACAAGGATGGATGACTCAGTAGCTCCAACTTGGCCTGATGGATTCCTGCAGAGTGGCTGGACTTTAGTCTAGGCTGGGATCTGATGAGTTGATCACAGCAACAAAACAAACTCACCAGTGATAACGAAGGCAAGCAGCAAAAAGGAACAAGTTCCCTTCTGCCATGGCCTTTTATGCTGGCTGCCATCAGAAGGTAATGCCCACATTTAGGGTGGGTCATCCAGCTTGAGATAATCCAATATGAGGATCTCTTTCTCATTTTTGTTAATCCCAAATCCAGTCAAGTTGACACTCAGGATTAACAGGATTAACGATCACAAGGCCACCCCTTGTCAACTTGACACCCAATAGCCTCTCCTTATGTTATTTTTAAATGTCATATGAAAACAATGGCAAGGTCTTAATTCCACCAAAAATGATATAAGTAACTCATGTGCAATCACAGTGCATTATGTATCTTAGAGTAGGTGGCAAGGTCTTTGAGGAATACTTAGTCCTTCAGTATCTAATAATCTATGACAGCTCTTAACAGTTATCTCAGTTGCACATTCAAAGGGAATGTGACAAATATCTGCTTAATATATGTGTATATATGCACAAGCATATTCGTAACCAAACAGGCCAAAAGTTCATATCTAATCCCAATCCATGTTTGTGCACTTGGTCCTATGGCCTCAGCTGATATTTATGACTACCTTCCTCTACTACCCATTCTGTATTTCCTCCCCCATTAGCAAGCACCTCTGCAGTTCTTGGCTCTTTTCCTGGAGGAGTGACCCATGCCTTTATCCCTGAAGGTTCTGGGCCATTTGTCATCCTATATTGTTTGGATTATTGCCATTTCCCATTAACCTTAATCACAGGACATGGTAGCACCAAACAGTGCCCTACAGAATCTCCTGCCTTTCAGATGTAATGTTTCTTGGCTGCATTGTGTAGAAAATGTCCAAATTCCCCCTGGTAGTCTGGATCAATCACTTCTCCTAATATTGTTTTTCCATTCTTAGCCTGTTGGTTTAAAGGCATTAGAAGCCCAAAGTGGCCAGGCGGAAGCAGTCTTAGCTTCCAGTTCAATAGAATGTTTGCTGTGTCTCCTGGCAAATGCACTTCCCCTTTGGAATGAAAATTTCTAGGCCAGCAGATCATAAGGACATTCGTAGAGGAAGCAAATATTTTCCTAGTGGGTGACTAGTGGAATCCTTCCAACCTCTACCCTTTGATTCCTGGACCTGTGAACTCTGGCTATAGGAGAAACTGTACCATATATTAGATGCTGATTTAAAGCATATACTGCCTGATGGAGAACCTTGCCCTAGCCCTCCAGGGTATTGTTACCTAATTGGTGCTATAACCTTGTCTTCGAAAGGCCATTCCATAATTCTGTCAAGCCAGCTGCTTCAGGGTGGTGGGGAACATAGTAAGACCAGTAGATTCCATGCCCCTGGGCCCACTGTGGCACTTCTTTGGCTGTGAAGTGAGTTCCCTTTTCAGAAGCGATGCTATGAGGAATACTGTGATGGTGGATAAGGCATTCAGTAATTCCCTGTCTGGTAGTTTTGGCAGAAGAATTATGTGCAAGAAAGGCACATCCATAACCAGTATAAGTGTCTATTCCTGTAAGGACAATGTGTTGTCCCCTCCATGATGGAAGTGGTCCAATGACATCAACCTGCCACCAGGTTGCTGCTGGTCACGCCAGGGAATATGCCATGTCGGGGGCTCAGTGTTGGTCTCTGTGGTAGGCAAAACTGGCACTCAGCAGCAGCTATAGCCAGACCAATCTTGGTGAATTTTGGTCTGAGGGGTTTATTTTGGAAGTAGAACATTAATCATGAAAACTAAAAAAACTCTGTAAATATTATCAATGATTTTGCAGAATATTACAGGTGGAAAATCATCAGGAAAATCCCCTATTATCTATTCTGTCTTTGTATTGATCACAGTATAGAGTTAGAAATCTAGGTATTTTCTAAGGTCTCAATTTATGAACTACCCAGCACTGGCATACAAAGGCACAGAACATTTTCTGGTTTTATTTACATTCTCACATTAAGACAGATGGATATGGTATCCTTAAGTCCAGTTGTAATTGATAAATATATCAACCATGTAAAATGCCCTAGTAGAGTGTGTCCAGGGCTGGGCTGACAGAAGGGGGTCCTTGTTAAAGGAGTTAGAGGTGAGTGGAAGGGGTGGGTTGTCAGTGTGGTGTGAACCCCATAAGGGTCATAGGAGTGATTGCCATGAGACAGAACACAGTGTTTAGGGCAATGATGGGTGGGTAATGGGAACTGAGAAAACTCAAGATTTAGAGGAAGGATGTAATGTGAGTGATGTTAGAGAGCAAAGTAGGAGGAAGGAGGCAGGCTTCTAGTGGGCGAGGCAAAAGAAGACTTTGGAATGAGTCCAAGGCCAGCTAGACTGCTGGGTTTTATTGTGACTAGGAAACTCACCAGAGTAGAAGTGACCAAATGGAGCTCTGTGGTGCAGAATTTGAGGAGGGCTGCACAGTATCTGGCCTAGAGGGGACGCCATGTCTCAGGATAGTCCCAGGGACCTCTCATAGCAGTGTAAAGAGGATCAGAGGCATGGGGACAGGTAAATATGTCTATCCAGGGGACGGAAAAGTCACTACAAACACAGAAACCACATGGAAAGCTGTGTTTGGGAACCTGAGTAAGGGTGGGCCTTAGAAACTCATGGAGGATCAGAGAGGAGTGGCCAAAATTTGGGATCCAAAGGGGGCTGGCCTAGAAATCTCAGGAGTAGTGGAGTGTAATGGAGTGGATTTGGAGGAGAGGTGGGGAAATGAGACTTTTCAGAGGAGCTTGTGGCTCAGAACCAGAGGCGGGTATGTTGGGATATACCAGGAATGTAGCCTTATTCTTGATTTGTTTTTCTTTGAATCCCTTCATCAATACTAAGCCAAGAAATATCAGACATCTCTAATTCTGTCAGTAAGCCATCTTTTAATACATACCTCACCCAACCAATGAAATAATCTTTTAACACCCTTTTTAACCACTTGAACATCCGTGTTAAGCCTAGAATCTACACTTAGTTGTCCCTTTTGGATAAACTCAGTCTGATCCAATTTTATATTACTTCCACCATTATCTCACATGTTTAAAATCCATTCCCACATGTATTCATTAGACTTCTGCAGAATGATTCCCAAACTCACCAAGTTCCTCAGTAGTGTAGCGCACCTCTCCTGGACCATACTTTCTATCTCACATCTAGGGGCCTGCTTAGCCTTGAATCTGGTTATAGGTCTAGAGGCTCCAATTTCTGCGCACTGGGGGACATCAGCTCCCTTTGGAAAGGTGGAATCAATTTCCTTAGGCCAGGGTGGTGGGGCAGGTCTGCAGTGTGTGGGGATGCCTTCTCTGCTGAGGGTGGGGAGATTAAGTCCTCAGATGAAGTAAATCCCTCAGATTCTGAGGGTTCAAAGTCCTCATCATTATCATGGTTCTCCCACACATCTCCACCCCAAGTTTCAGGATTCTACCCTTTCCCTAAGTGCCCTCACTTGGACTGCTGACACTCTCCATGGCTGGGAATTAAATTTGCATTGTAAATCAACCAATCATATAATAAGGGCTCCAGCTTGATTTTTTGCAGCTTTAGTTCTTTGGCTGCTGGAGTGAAGAGTCTCTTCCAGGGCACACTTGGAATCCTTTAAACTGTTGATGCGAATCTGGAGCTGGTTAATTTTATCACTGAGCTCCTTGTTTTCCTCCATCTCTTTATCCAGAGATGGTAGGAGCAACCAGTCAACATCATTGTTTTCCTTATTTTCCCACAATTTGCTAGATTCCTTCCTCCTCACAAGAGGTGAGTTAGGGAACTCAATTGCATTTGTCTTCATAATTGCTTCAAATAGTCTGCACCAAGTATTTTGCTTCCTCTCCATTTCACCAGGAGACCCTTTAGGAGTGGAGGCTTCCATGACTTGGAGAGCTGGCTCCAGAAAGTACCAAACTCATAGAAGTAATGCATCCTTTCAATTCTGTTTCTCTAGAGCCACTCCTACTGCCACAATCTTTATTAGTTTTTGTTTGCTAAAGAAAAAGAATCAGTAAAATGAAGATCTCTATCTATCTGTCTATCTATCTATCTATCTATCTATCTATCTATCTATTTATCTATCTCTCTATCTATCTATCAACCTACCTGTGGACAGCGGCTGTAGTGACAGTCCCAAGAAGGCACCTGGTGTTGGGAGCTGCGAAGTGCCGCGCCTCAAAGATGGCGCTGGTTTCCGCCTCCCACCCCCACAGGGGTGAGTGCTCCATGCAGTAAACATGTCCTTATTTGGTTTGGCCTTGCTGAAGCCCTCTGTTCCACATAGAGATATCCTATCCTTGAGACCCATGTGGTGGAAATTGATTGGTTATGACATGCCTTATAAGTGGTGAACCGGTAGGAGAGGGAGAGAGTGGATGTAAGGGTGCCCAAATAAACTGCTTGAGGAAGATCGCTCTCGTGTTGTGTCTTCTTTCACTGGACGAAGGGGGTCACGACAAGTGGTGGCCCGTACGGGGACGCATCGTGGCCTCGGGCTCTGAGCGCGCTGGGGCCGTGGGCCGTGCGAGGCGGCGATGAATGGCTTCAACACCGAGGAGGACAGCCACAAGTGGCCTCCCGCCAGAGCTGCTGCCTCATCGCGGACGGCGAGCGCTGCACCCAGCCCGCGGGCAATGCCTCCTTCAGCAAGCGAGTGCAAAAGAACATCTCACAGAAGAGGCTCAAGCTGGATAACGACCGCAGCGTAAAGCACCTGTATATTTGAGACTTCAACAAAGAGAAGGTCAACAAAGAGACTTAAGCATTTACTGCAGAGACTTCAACAGAGCTGCAGAGACTTCAACAAAGATATTTGAGACTTCAGACCAGGCTTCAACAAGGCTCAGCTAGCAGAGACTGTGAGCCGGCACTTAAAAGGGGCCTGGTCAAGCTCGGTGTAGCCAGAAAGAACCTGCTGAGCTGGCCCGGGCACTGATAGGACGGACCCAGAGTGAGAACCAGCCGTTCAACTAAAACTTGGGGCCGAAAGAGGCGCGGGGCGCGCAGGAGACAGCATTGGCAGCCAGCAGCCTGCAGGCAAGGAGGCGGAGCAGCCCCGCCGAGGCGGCAGTCTGAGCTTTCTCGTGTTGGAGGCTGAACTTGGAGCTGGGGACTGGGGCACTGCTGTGCGCTGGGGGTCCGGGACACTTGTGCAGACTTTGAAGGGTAACCAGAGACGCTTGGTGCGCATCTGCACAGAGAAAACCACACCGTTACATCCCAGAAAATGGGACAATGAGGCTCTCCACAAAAGGGGACAATAAGGATCCCCAGAAAAGGGAACAATAAGGCTTCCTGGAAAAGGGAACAATGAGGCTCCCCAGAAAACGGGACAATAAGGCTCCCCGGAAAAGGGGACAATGAAGCTCCCCAGAAAAGGGGACAATGAGGCTCCCCAGAAAAGGGGACAATGAGGCTCCCCAGAAAAGGGGACAATAAGGCTCCCCGGAAAAGGGGACAATAAGGCTCCCTGGAAAAGGGGACAATGAAGCTCCCCAGGAAAGGGGATAATGAGACTCCCCAGAAAAGGGGACAATGGGGCCCGGGAAAGTGGGGCCCGGGAAAAGGGGGCCCAGAAAAAGGGGGCCCGGAAAAGGGGCAATAGATCTCCCTGGAAGGGGGGACAGTAAAGCTCCCTGGAGGGGGGACAGTTACAGTCTCTTTTCTAAAAATAATAAAGAAGGGGGAGATGTGGAGAGCGGGTGTAGCGACAGTCCCAAGAAGGCACCTGGTGTTGGGAGCTGCAAAGTGCCGCACCTCAAAGATGGCGCCGGTTTCCACCTCCCACCCCCACGGGGGTGAGCACTCCATGCAGTAAATATGTCCTTATTTGGTTTGGCCTTGCTGAAGCCCTCTGTTCTGCATAGAGATATCCTATCCTTGAGACCCACGTGGTGGAAATTGATTGGTTATGACATGCCTTATAAGTGGTGAACCAGTAGGAGAGGGAGAGAGTGGATGTAAGGGTGCCCGAATAAACTGGTCGAGGAAGATCGCTCTTGTGTTGTGTCTTCTTTCGCTGGACAAAGGGGGTCGCGACACCTACCTATCTAGATTTATTGTATTTGCTCATTGGTTAGAATATCAGTAGTCCAAGGATAGCCGTATATAGTATAGAGTATATAGCAGTATAGAGTTATAAATCTAGGTATTTTCTAAGGTCTCAATTTGTGAACTACCCAGCACTGGCATACAAAGGCACAGAACATTTTCTGATTTTATTTATATTCTCACAGGTCCAGTTGTAATTGATAAAGACATCAACCATGTAAAATGCCTTAGTAGAGGGTGTCCAGGTCTGGGCTGACAGAAGGGGGTCCTTGTTAAAGGAGTTAGAGGTGAGTGGAAGGGGTGGGGTGTCAGTGATGTAGGACCTAGATAAGGGTCATAGTTGTGATTGCAATGAGACAGAAGGCAGTGTTTAGGGTAATGATGGGTAATGGGAACTGAGGAAACCCAAGATTTAGAGGGAGGATGTAATGTGAGTGATGTCACAGAGCAAAGTGAGAGGAAGGAGGCAGGCTGCTAGTAGGCAGGGCCAAAGAAGACTTTGGAATGAGTCCAAGGCCTGCTAGACTGCTGGGTTTTATTATGACTAGGAAACTCACCAGAGTATAAGTGACCAAACGGAGCTGTGTGGTGCAGAATTTGAGGAGAGCTGCACAGTATCTGGCCTAGAGGAGACCCCATGTCTCAGAATGGCCCCAGGGACCTCTCATAGCAGTGTAAAGGCGGATCAGAGGCACAGGGACAGGTAAATATGTCTATCCGGAGGATGGAAAAACCCACTAGAGACACAGAAACCACATGGAAAGCTGTGTTGTGGAACCTGAATAAGGGTGGGCCTTAGAAACTCATGGAGGATCAGAGAATACTGGCCAAAACGTGGGATCCAAAGGGGGCTGGCCTAGAAATCTCAGGTGTAGGGGAGTGTAATGGAGTGGATTTGGAGGAGAGGTGGGGAAATGAGCCTTTTCAGAGGAGCTTGCGGCTCAGAACCAGAGGTGGGTATGTTGGGATATACCAAGAATCTAGCCTTATTCTTGATTTTTTTTCTTTCAATCCCTTCATCAATACTAATCCAAGGAATATCAGACATCTCTAATTCTGTCCATAGGCCATCTTTTAATACATATCTCAGCCAACCAATCAAGTAAACTTTTAACACCCTTTTTAACCACTTGAGCATCTGTGTGAAACCTAGAATCTACACTTAGTTGTCCCATATGGATAAACTCAGTCTGATCCAATTTTATATTACTTCCACCATTATTGTACATGTTTAAAAGCCATTCCAACATGAATTCATTAGAATTCTGCCTGAATGAGTTAACAAACTCACTAAGTTCTGTAGTGGTGTAGCGCACCACCTCCTGGACCACACTTTCTATCTCACAACTAGGGGCCTGCTTAGCCTTGACTCTGGTTATATGTCTAGAGGCTATAATTGCTGGGCACTGGGGGACATCAGCTCCCTTTGTGAAGGTGGAATTAGTTTCCTTAGCCAAGGGTAGGGGGCAAGTCTGCAGGTTGTGGGGATGCCTTCTCTGCTGAGGGTGGCGGGATTAAGTCCTCAGATGAAGTAAATCCCTCAGAATCCGAGGGTTCAAAGTCCTCATCTTCATCGTTGTTCTCCCACACATCTCCACCCCATGTTTCAGGATTCCACCCTCCCCTACTAGTGCCCTCACTGTGATTGTTGACACTATCCATGGCTGGAAATTAAATTTGCAGTGTAAATCAACCAATCATATAATAAGGTTTCCAGCTTGATTTTCTGCACCTTTAGTTCTTTGGCTGCTGGAGTGAAGATTCTCTTCCAGGGTGCACTTGTAAACTTGTAAACTGTTGATGTGAATCTGGAGCTGGTTAACTTTATCACTGAGCTCCTTGTTTTCCTCCATCACTTTATCCAGAGTTGATAGGAGCAACCAGTAAACATCATCATTTTTCTTATTTTCCCACAGTTTGTCCAATGTTTTATATAGAGAGTTGCTAAATTCCTCGCTCCGCACAAGAGGTGAGTTAGGAAACTCAGTTGCATCTGTCTTCATAATTGCTTCAAATTGTCTGCACCAAGGATTTTCATTCCTCTCCATGCCACCAGGAGAGCCTTTAGCATTGTAGAATTTTTTGTCATGGAGAGCTGGCTGCAGAAACTACCAAGCCCATAAAAGTAATGCATCCTTTCAATACTGTTTCTGTAGAACCACTCCTACTACCACAAACTTTATTAGTTAAGGTTCTTTAAAGAAACGGAATCAGTAAAATGAATATCTATATCTCTATCTATCTATCTATCTATCATCTATCTATCTATCTATCTATCTATCTATCTATCTAATATCTATCTATCTATCTATCTGGATTCATTGAATTTGCTCATGGGTTAGAATCTCAGTAGTCCAATAATAGCTGTACCACACTGGAGAGGCTCAGAATACAGGTCGTTGCTCAGGCCTCAAGGCTGGATGTCTCAGTCATCTCAATCCAGTGCTCAAGGCCTGGTGGATTCCTGGAAAGCTGCCTTCAGGAGCTTTCCAGGAATCTTCAGTCCAGCAGAGGCTGGAATCTGATGAGTTGATTACAGCAGCAAGATGAACTCACCAGTGAGAGAGAAGGCAAGCAGCAAAAAAGGTTCAAGCTCCCTTCTGCCATGGCCTTTTATGCTGGCTGCCATCAGAAGGTAATGCCCACATTTAGGGTGGGTCATCCAGCTTGAGATAATCCAATATGAAGATGTCTTTCTCATTTTTGTTAATCCCAAATCCAGTCAAGGTGACACCTAGGATTAACAGGATTAATCATCACATCTTCCAAGTTCAAACCCACTGATAAAAGCTAAATTGAAGAGTTTCACTTCTTATTTATTCAGACAATTCTAAGGGTGCAGGTCCATTGCTGCTGCTTTGCCAGAGGACCCAGGATTGGTTCCTAGCACCAACATGGCAGTTAACACGTGTGCATTAACTTTAGTTCCAAGGATCTGATGCCACCTTCTGACTTGCACAGGTATTGCACAAAGCAGGTGCACTTACATACATGGAGGCCAAACCCTCAAAATGGGTTTTTAGTTGTGTTCTGTTTATGGTTTTGGAGAGATGGCTCAGCCTTTAAGAGTACTGGCTACTCTTGCAGCAGACCTGGCTTTGGTACCCAGAACACACATGGCTGCTGAAAACTGTACTTCACTCCAGTTCCTGGGGATTCACCCTCTTCTCACCACAGCGTTGAATAAAATGAGTGCACTCTCCACATGCAACCAATGCACTCATGCACATAACATACAATATTAAAAATAATCACTGGTTCATAAAACTAAGAAATGGAACTGAAGGATTTCTAATTACTGGTCAAAACTATGTGTTCTCTATAACTATATTTTACAAGATTACTATCTATTTGGAGGCTGATAAAGACCATGAAGAGTACCAATATCTCCTTCAGTAAGGGTCAAGCCAAATGGGACTCAAAATTTTATATACCCAAATAGAAACTATGCCTTATTGAATGCTGTCTTTTCAAGAAGCTTTAGAAAAGAAGATTATCAAAACTATAGAGTGACATAATATAGATTGACTTAGTGATCTCTTTGGTCTCCTTCCACTCTAACCCATTGAGACTGTGTCCTCCTGTATTGTGCAATAAAATATCTGGCTAGCTTCTATTTTTTTATGAAGAATAAAACCTGGATGTAGGTTTTTTTTTACATGCCTGTAATCCTAGCACTCAAAATGTAGAGACAGGAAGATCAGAAGTTCAAGGACATCTTTTCCTACATAGAGAGTTTGAAGCCAGTCTGGGCTACCTGAGATCTTGCCTCTAAAGAAGAAAACAAAAACTTTCAGGGCTGGGGATGAAGTTTAATAGCTATAGTGCTTGTTCAGCATGCATGAATGTCCTGGCTTAATCCCTAGAAGTCTGTTAATTTGTCACTCTGATACATGTCTGTATTCTCAGCACTCAGCCTCGTCTCAAACAAAGAAACAAAAAATCCAAACCAAACTAAAACCAAAATATGTATTAAACATACCCAGGGAGAAGGGGGGAACCTTTATATCAATGGATACCAAACTTTTGTAAGTCTATATCACATGGGAAATGTGGTAAAATGGAATGCCTCCAGCCACACTATAGGTTTGCGGTTTGTTATTTTAACAGAGGCCCCAGAATCTGCATTTTAATTATATGGCTATTTTTCATTTTATATTATTTAATCATTTAAGTACTTTTCTTATTATACTGGTACAGATAATCCTAGACCTGTACTTTGATATTGTTGTCTGAAACATGACATAAAGAAAATGGGCATACTAAATTTTTTTGAAAAAGTAAAACTTAATGGATTTTTTCACTTTCTATATTCTTCCTCAGTAATGACGTCTTTAAGTTCAACACAGTAAAAGTTTGGGAGGACAGTAAAATATATCTATATATCTATATAAACTCTGGGCTACTATTATAAGACTTTCTTAAATCTCTCTTGGGTAAAACTCTCAACTATCGAAAGTACAGTGATTTCTAATTTTCTCAGAAAAGTAAACTACTGCCATTAAGATAAAGTACAATTTAGAAGTAAAAGCCTAGGCAAAATTTCAGGGAAAGACAGAAAGTTAACACATTAAATCTATAAAAGGACACAAAACAGAAAACACTAATGGCCACTAATAGTTCTATTCTACTAAATGTCTTCTAGGATCAACTAAAGATTTACCTATACTTGCAAACTGCAAAACTCAGCACAAGAATCATTTTAAGATTTTTTAGAAGAAAAAAAAGTATCAGTTCATCTTCAGAAGTGACTTCTTTCATGGCTATTATGAATTTATTCTATCAAATTTAAAGTATGACCATTGGACAGGTGCCATTTTCCAAAACACTGGGAAACTGAGTAATAGAAAGAAAAGGTTTCATTGTGATTGGTGCTTTCCCCCAGTTTCATGTGTTGCAAGCTTTGTCTTAAGCATAGTAATTCAAGGAAGCTCAAGAACCAGTCATAGGTGGAGCCTAGCATGTCACCAGGTGCCACTCTCTAGAAGGACTGAGGCACTTCTTGTGAGACTCTGAATTAGTTCTCTAAGAGAACTGCCATAAAAACAACAAGCCTGAGGCTGGGAATGTAGTTTGGTTGTATAGTGCTTGCCTTCTTTGGACAGTGCCTTGAGTTCAATTCCTAGTACTTTGTGAATCAAGCATGGTGGCACATGTGTATAATTCCAGTACGCAGGTGGGGGAGGCTATAGGATGAGAAGTGCAAGGTCACCCTCATCTACATAAAGTGTGAAGGTAGCCCGAGATACTTGAGATCCTGCCTCTAAAAGAGAGGGGAAAAGAATAAGCCTGGCATCCCTCAGGTGCAGTGGTTTCTTACATCAAGTCCTCTACCCTGTACCATTTGTATTGTGATGAAATCCAAGAGAGACTCATTAGCACCTAGCTTTTCATTTGTGCTGTGCCCTTGAACCTCTAGAACTCGGAGATAAAGCTTTTTTCTTTATACAAATACCAGCATCAGGCTCTTTATTAGAGTAAGAGAAAATGGACTAAGAGCAGGCCTAAATCGTGAATGTATGTACATTAATTTTTTTCTCTAATACTTAGGACTAATCCTGGAAACAAAATGAGTACATAAAGAAAAGTTAAAACACTGAAGAGGTGGCTCAGTGGTTAAGAGCATTTGCTGCTCTTCTGTAAGATCCAGGTTTAGTGCCCAGCAGGCACGTTGGACAGGTCACAGAAACCTGGAACTCCAATTCCAGGCAAGGTATCTGATGCCCACATCCAGACTTTTGGACCACAGAAGACACATGGAAGACATTCACATATGTACACACAGTACTGACATGTCAGTAAAGAAGTTAGAAAAGTGTTTTTAAATGTCACTTTCCACTTGAATGTATTCAGGAAGACTTGTAGAATGTATATCCACTGCTATACCACAGGGAGGATACCAAGAACAACTTGGGCAACAGCATCAGGGGAAGTAGACACCTCTGAGGACTTCAGACAACCCCATGCCCACAGAATGGGAAAACTGTAACAGACTGGTCATCACTCTAAGCTCCTAAAGAAAGGGAGTAAGAAGTACAAAGGGGGCAGAAAACATCTAGTATTTTGGGGACTTTTTGAAAGGCAACATTAAAGTACTTATCAATAGGACTGGAGAAATGGTTGAGCACCCAAGAGAACTGGATGCCCTAGAAGAGGACCTGAGTTCAGTTCCCAGTATCCACATGGCTGCTGACAACTGTCTGTAACTCCAGTTCAACAGGAGCTAATGTCCTTTTCTGACTCCTTGGGCACTTCACACACAAGTACACTTACGTACATGCAGGCAAAACACTCATAAAATGGAATTTTTACAGGTATTTTTAAGCTGGCCTTTACTACACTTCCCTTCCTACAGAACTTTGCAAAGTCTGCTCTCAAGGAGAAAACAGAGTGACAAGAACCACCTAGGCTTTACCCCTCCAACTCCAAAGGAATAAATATGCCACAGTGGGCACTACCAAGAACATGGAGTGATTCATTGATTAAAAAATAGAAGGAGGGTCAGGAGAGATACCTCAGTGGTAAAGAGGAAGTCTCATATGTTAAAATCACCACAGTCCACCAGGGGTGGTGGACCATGACTTTAGGCTGATCTCTGTGAGTTCAAGACCAGCCTGGCCTACAAAGCAAGCTCCAGGCCTGCTGGGACTAAATGTAGACCCTGTCCCTAGAAGACCAAAAAGAAAATCACCACAGTCTGGACCCCTTGGAGAAACTAGAAATAGAAACTGATTGGTAATTCCTTCTAGAATAGAGTCCCTTAATCTAGGTAGTAGGGAAGGCAGCTGGTGGAAGATGATGTCACAGGAGATGAAGTCTACCTTGTTACAGGGAGTATATATGACCTTAAGGAGGACCTGTTGTAGGGGGTTGAGCCACTTTTTACCATTCTCTAAGAGTAAGTTAGAGAGTGTGGACTTAGTAGTATAATTTTTATATTCAACCAGTCCAGAGTTTGGGGCCCAGTATATACAATGTAGTTTCCACTTAGTGACCTTTAGAGCTGCATGTAATATGAAGGCAGGTCCATTATCTAAGCCAATTGGCAGAGGCAACCCATACCTAGAAATTATTTCATGAGGTTGTTGACCACAGTGAGGCTGGTTCTTTTTTTTTTTTGTAGCAAATGTCTCCCCACATTTGGAAAATATGTCCACAAATAGTAGCAGATATCTTTACCATACAGGAGGGGCCCTTATTTGAATGAAGTCAAGTTCCCATTTTCCCCCAGGGTTTAGTCTTCATAGGCAGACAGCCAGTGTACACTTGTCCCTTTGTTTAGGGTTGACTTGAATACAAGTGAGATGAGGAGATGTGATCTGGGTGGTTAATTCCCAAAACTGTTCAGTTTGGTATTTTAAAGAATATAGGCGAGTTGGTTTTGTGGCAGCCAGGTGGGTTGTGTGGTGAAGCTGGTCCTCAAGGAGGCACCAGAATGTGTGTGAATTATGATCCTGGAGTCTGGCAGACTGCACTATACCCCAAGGTCCCTTTTTGTTCCCAGGGAGCAGGCATTGTTTACTTCCTTCATAGGCTATGTTGGCTGATGGTGAACACAGGAGAGGGAAGGTTCTGGGAAAATTGATGAGTGTCTCCACAGGTAGTGCAGCAGTTCTGGGGCTCTATTTAATTGGTCCACCAGTTAATTTCCTTTTGCCTTGGGAGTGTCAGCCTTTTGGTGGCCCCAGAAACGTCTTTAGGGAGACAGATATCCCCAAGAGCTGGAATTTCTTCTTTGTTTTGATAGTTTTTTTTTCCATTTGCAATTAAGAATCCTCTTTCCTTATAGGTAGGAATCATTGTGTGTACATGAAGGGTGGCCATGGCATATCTTCTGTCTCTGAAAATGTTCACTGCTCTATCCTTTCCCAGCAAAATGCCTGGGTGGGATCTATCAATGTCTTTTGCAAGGAGGTTCATGGGGGAGGGTGTTAATTTGATTTATGGATTTATCCAACTCCAATGTTTCTCTGTTCAGTTTCTGTCTAGATGATCTGTCTTTTGGAGACAGAGTATTGAAATTTCCCACTATTAATGAGTTGGAGCTAATTTGTGTTTTTTCATCTAGTTGTATTTCTTTTGTTTATTTGTTTGTTTTGTTTTGTTTTTTTAATTTTTTTATTTATTTATTTTTATGTGTATGAATGTATTGCCTGCATGCAGGTCTGCACACCCGTGTCGTACGATGCCACGGAGGTCAGAAGAGGGTCTCAATTCCCCTGGAACTGGAGTTCTCCTGGAACTGGAGTCACAGACGGTTCTCAGCCGCCATGTGGGTGCTGGGGATCGAACCCAGGTCCTCTGCAAGAGCAGTCAGCGCNGAAAGGACTGAGGCCCTTCTTGTGAGACTCTGAATTAGTTCTCTAAGAGAACTGCCATAAAAAGAAGCCTGGGGCTAGGAATGTAGTTTGGTTGTATAGTGCTTGCCTTGTGTGGACAATGCCTTGAGTTCAACCCCTAGTCCTCTGTGAAACAGGCATGGTGGCACATGTGTATAATTCCAGTACCCAGTAGGGGGATGCTGGAGGATCAGAAGTTCAAGGCCACCCTCATAAAGAGCAAAGGTAGCCAGAGATACTTGAGATCCTGCCTCTAAAACAGAGGGAAAAAAGAATAAGCCTGGTATCCCTCAGGTGCAGTGGTTTCTTAGATCAATTCCTCTACCATGTACCATTTGTATTGTGATGAAATCCAAGAGAGATTCATTAGCACCTAGCATTTCATGGGTGCTATGCCCAAGAAGGCTCAAGCCTCTAGAACTTGGAGATAAAGCTTTGTTCTTTATACAAATACCAGCATCAGGCTCTTTATTAGAGTAAGAGAAAATGGACTAACAGCAGTCCTAAATCATGAATGTATGTACATTAATTTTTTTCTATAATAGTTAAGACTAATCCTGAAAACAAAATGAGTACATAAAAAAAGTTAAAACACTGAAGAGGTGGCTCAGTGTTAAGAGCATTTGTGCTCTTTCTGTAAGATCAGGTTTAGTGCCCAGCAGGCATGTTGGACAGGTCACAGAAACCTGGAACTCCAATCAGCAAGGTATCTGATGCCCACATCCAGACTTTTGGACCACAGAAGACACATGGCATCATTAACATATGTACACACAGTACTGACATTCAGTAAAGAAGTTAGAAAAGTGTTTTTAAATGTCACTTTCCACTTGAATGTATTCAGGAAGACTTGTAGAATATATATCCACTGCTATACCACAGGGAGGATACCAAGAACAACTTGGGCAACAGCATCAGAGGAGTAGACACCTCTGAGGACTTCAGACAACCCCATGCCCACAAATGGGAAAACTGTAACAGACTGGTCATCACTCTAAGCTCCTAAAGAAGGGAGTAAGAAGTACAAAGGGGGCAGAAAACATCTAGATTTTTGGGGACTTTTTGAAAGGCAACATTAAAGTACTTATCAATAGGACTGGAGAAATGGTTGAGCACCCAAGAGAACTGGATGCCCTAGAAGAGGACCTGAGTTCAGTTCCCAGGATCCCACTGGCTGCTGACAACTGTCTGTAACTCCAGTTTCAACAGGAGCTAATGTCCTTTTCTGACTCCTGGGCACTTAACACACAGTACCCTACGTAACATGCCGGCACAAACACTCAAAAATGGAATTTTACAGGTATTTTTAAGCTGGCCTTACTACACTTCCCTTCCTACAGAATTTGCAAAGTCTGCTCTCAAGGAGAAAACAGAGTGACAAGAACCACCTAGGCTTTACCCCCCAACTCCAGGAATAAAATGCCACATAGTGCTATCCAAAAAATGAGTGATTCATTGATTAAAAAATAGAAGGACTGTCAGGAGAGATACTCAGTGTAAAGAGGAAGTCTCATATGTTAAAATTACCACAGTCCACCAGGGGTGGTGGACCATGACCTTAGGCTGATCTCTGTGAGTTCAAGGACCAGGCTGGCCTACAAAGCAAGCTCCAGGCCTGCTGGGACTAAATGTAGACCCTGTCCCTAGAAGACCAAAAAGAAATCACCAAGTATGGACCCTTGGAGAACTAGAATGAAACTGATGGTAATTCCTTCTGAATAGAGTCCCTTAATCTAGGTGTAGGGAAGGCAGCTGGTGGAAGATGATGTCACAGGAGATGAAGTCTACCTTGTTACAGGGAGTATATATGACCTTAAGGAGGACCTGTTGTAGGGGGTTGAGCCACTTTTTACCATTCTCTAAGAGTAAGTTAGAGAGTGTGGACTTAGTAGTATAATTTTTATATTCAACCAGTCCAGAGTTTGGGGCCCAGTATATACAATGTAGTTTCCACTTAGTGACCTTTAGAGCTACATGTGATATGAAGGCAGGTCATTATCTGACCAATTGGCAAAGGCACCCAAACCTAGAAATTATTTCATGAGGTTGTTGCACCAAGTTGAGGCTGGTTCTTTTTTTTTTTTGTAGCAAATGTCTCCCCACATTTGGAAAATTGTCCACAAATGTAGCAGATATCTTTACCATACAGGAGGGGCCCTTATTTGAATGAAGTCAAGTTCCCATTTTCCCCCAGGGTTTAGTCTTCATAGGCAGACAGCCAGTGTACACTTGGCCCTTGTTTAGGGTTGACTTGAATACAAGTGAGATGAGGAGATGTGATCTGGGTGGTTAATTCCCAAAACTGTTCAGTTTGGTATTTTAAAGAATATAGGCGAGTTGGTTTTGTGGCAGCCAGGTGGGTTGTGTGGTGAAGCTGGTCCTCAAGGAGGCACCAGAATGTGTGTGAATTATGACCTGGGTCTGGCAGATGCACTATACCCCAGGGTCCTTTTTGTTCCCAGAGGCAGGCATTGTTTACTTCCTTCATAGGCTGTGTGGCTGATGGGGGACACAAGACAGGAAAGTTCGTTGAAAATTGATGAGTGTCTCCACAGGTAGTGCAGCAGTTCTGGGGCTCTATTTAATTGGCCACCAGTTAATTTCCTTTTCCTTGGGAGTGTCAGCCTTTTGGTGGCCCCAGAAACGTCTTTAGGGAGACAGATATCCCCAGAGCTGGAATTTCTCTTTGTTTGATGTTTTTTTTTTCCATTTGCAATTAAGAATCCTCTTTCCTTATAGGTAGGAATCATTGTGTGTACATGAAGGGTGGCCATGGCATATCTTCTGTCTCTGAAAATGTTCACTGCTCTATCCTTTCCCAGCAAAATGCCTGGGTGGGATCAATCAATGTCTTTTGCAAGGAGGTTCAATGGGGGAAGTTGAATTTGATTTATTGTTTTATCCAACTCCATTGTTTCTCTGTTCAGTTTCTGTCTTTTGGAGATAGAGTATTAAAATTTCCAACTATTAATGAGTTGAGGGGAATTGTGTGTTTTTTTATCTAGTTGTATTTTTTTTTATAGAATTAAGAGACTCCATCTTTGGTGTGTACATATTTAGAATTGTAGTACCCTCCTGATCAATTGGACACTTATTGAGGGTGTACTATTGTTTATCTTTTCTGCAAAATTCCATTTCAAATCTATTTTGCTCATTGTTTTTGTAGACATGCTTGTTTGTTTCCTAGTTCCATGATTGCTTAGCTTTTTCAGTTCCTTTATCCTTTGGTAGTGTCTATCTTTGATAGCAACATGTGTTTCTCTGAGGCAGCAAGAAAATGGATCCTCTTTCCTAATCTAATCTGCTAGTCTGTGTCCTTTGATGCCCAGGAATTGGGATTATTGATATTCAGAATTACTATAGGTAATGAATATATAGTCCTGTCCATTTTTGATACTGTGGTGTTTTCTCTGCCTTTTAGAAGAAGAGTTTTGGCATTATTTTTCTCCTGTGACATCTAGATGTTTATCCTTTAATTTTGTGCCCAGTAATCTTTCCAGTATCTTTTGTATAGCAGTCTCCATGGTCATAAGTTCTTTTCATCTATGTCATCAAAAGCTTATACTTCTCCATCAATCGTTTTCTGAAGTATAGGACTCAGTGTTGGCAGTTCTGAAAAAAAAATCATTCCAAGTCCTTCTGACTGTAAAAGTTTGCATAAATCAATTATAATAAAAGAAATATAGTGAATAATTTTTTAAAAAAATTACCATTGAACAATCGATTTGTTATTGTGATTGGTCTGGCATTGTAGGGGACTTAGCCCTTTTCTCTTAGAACTTTCAATACCATTGTGTAGTCTTTGTCTTTAGTGTGCTAACTATGATGTGTCTTGGAGGGTTTTTTTTCTGAACCTGTGTATTTGATGTTCTGTGGGCTTCTTAGATGCACAACTTTTTCTGTAGATTTGGGAAATATTCATCTGTGATTGAATTTAAAATATTATCCATTCCTTTTTTCTCTTTTTTCTAAGTCCATCATTTGCAGGTATAGCATTTTAATGGTTTCCTAAAATTCCTGCATATTTCTTTCCAGTAAGTTTTAAATTGGAATTTTCTATGCTTTACCTACAAGCACATCTAACTTTGATTTCTGGAAGACCCACTTGTTTTAGTTAGCAAATGGAAAGGCTGCCCTCTCCTGGTGTCTGCCTCATTTTCAGCCTTGGGCTTCCTGTGACACACCCAGAAACATCCATTTCCTGTTAAAGCCTCGGAGGAGAGAGCAGGGCTGAAGCAGAAGTGTAGAGGTACCAAAGTCTGGAGGGTCCCTGAGTCCACAGAGACCTGAGGAGCCCACCACATCCAAAGCAGGGTTCTACAGAATTGGAGGCAGGCAGAACCAGACCAGCACTGGACAGATGTACAAATTCTCCCCAGAGACAGAACCACGTGGAGAGGCTGTTCCAGAGCAGAAGAGGTGTGGTTCCTGTAGGTACCAAGAGGTGGAAGGGGAGAGCTGAGGAAACCAGAGGCTCTGAGAGAGACTCCTGGTCTTGTGATCAAAGTGGCACTGGTGTCACTGCAGTCAAAGTTGGGGGCTCTGAACACAGGCAGGTCTGTGAAATTCACCTGGGATTTAAATATTGTTTCTGCTTACCCTATAGCAAAGACTGCAGGACTCTGTATTTCAATTTCTGTCACTAATTGTGTTGGGGGTTTCATGCCTGTTTCATTAGATTTGTAGATGGCTTTTGGTAGGATGGTCATCTCCACAATATTAATCCTATGAGTTCATGAGTGTGAGAAGTCTTTCTATCTTTGGGTATCCATTTAAAATTTTTTCAAGTGTCTTAAGCATTTCATGATCTTTCACAAGATTTTCTCTTCCTTGGTTTGATTTTCCTAAATAACAATTTTATTTTTAAATGCAATTTTAAATGGTACAGTTTCTTTTATTTATTTCTTGGTATGTTTATCAATTTGCTTTTTTTGAATTTTTGCCTTTTTAACACAGGGTCTCTATCTCCAGCTGGATTGGAACTCACCGTGTAGACTAGGTTGGCTTTGAACTCATAGCAATCCACTTACCTCTGCCTCCTTTTGGGAGGTGTTATGCTTCCTTCATTTTGTTGCATGATAAATTCAGAAGCTTTATAGCATATAATATTGTCATCCCAATAATAAAGTACAATTTCCTCCCTGTAGTTTTCACCTAGAAGTCCAACATTTAGTATGCAAACTGAAGAAGCTCTGTACCTATCAGGGTTCAGAAAGAATATTGCAATTGGAGAGTCATTGGCAGAATTCCCTATTGTATTTTCTGTTTGTCTGTTGAGCACACTACTGTGTTAGAAATCCAGGCACTTTGGGCTGGAAAGATGGCCTAGCAGTTAACAGACCCGACTGCTCTTGCAGAGGACCTGGATTCGATCCCCAGCACCCATATTGCAGCTGAGAACCAACTGTAACTCCAATTCCAGGAGACCTCCAGTTCCAGGGGAATCCAACACCCTCTTCTGACCTCTGCGGCATTGCATGACATGGGTGCACAAACATACATGCAGACAGCACATTCATACACATAAAATAATAAATAAGGAAAAATTTTAAAAACCTTGAAAAGAAAAAAGAAATCTAGGCACTTTGTAACAACTCATCATGAAACATGCAGCATTGAAATACAAACATGCTACAGTAATTGATGTCTTTTGCATTAAACTGTAATCATCTGAGGTCCTGGGGGTGATGTAGTTATCATTTCCTTGGGTGGTCCTGAGGAAAATACCCCTGTATACTTTTTTTGGCTTGAAGACAAACTATCAAATATTACAAATTCATTTGTGAGAGATGGAGCCAGACATCCAAAAATTAGAATTCAATATTATAGGATATATTCCACTTTTTGTTTTGTATTGTTTTGTGTTGTTTTTGAGGCATGGTTTCCCGGTAGTTCTGGCTGTCCTGGAACTCACTCTGTAGACCAGGCTGGCCTTGAACTCACAGAAATTTGCCTGCCTGTGTCTGCCAAGTGCTAGGATTAAAAGTGTGCGCCACCATGGCCTAGATTCCACTTTTTAACATTAATTAAAAATGTTTTGTTACTTTTATTTCATGTGTATGAGTATGTGGCCTGCACATAGGTAAATGCACATGTTTTATGCAATGCCCACTGAGCTCAGAAGAGTCTGTTGGATCCCCTGCAACTAGAGTTACACATGGTAGTTAGCTGTCATTTAGGTGCTGGGAATCAAACTCCAGTCCTCTACAAGTGCAGCCAGTGCTGTTAAAGTTTGAGTTATCTTTACAGCCAATTAATACTAATTTTTTACAAAGAAGAAAACTATGTGTTTAGGAGGTACAATGTGATATTTTGTTCTCTACATTCATTTTTGAAATGGACTATTAAAGTCACATAATACTTCATAAATTGTCATGTTAAAACTTATATACTGGAAGAAATGTCCCAAGGTAGTCTCTTGACTAAAAAGTACCTTATAAGCTCCTCAAATATTGCCCATGAAACTTCCAGAATGTGAGAGTCTTAATTCCAACCAGAGCCTCAGGATTGACAAATTTAAGGTCTCAGTGAAATACGTGATAAGCCAGAGATTTAAAAGTAAAGTTTCTCTTCTACTTTCTTTGATTCACAGATACACAATCTTAGTGTCTCTCATTCTATGAATAGATCATGTAAATTTGGTACATTCATATGGCAAAGCTCTTCTCTGTGGCAAGAATCTTCCCTTCTTTATAAATTATCAATCAGGAGATTACTGTTAGAAAACAAGGATAAAAGCCAGGCATGGTGGTGCATGCCTTTAATCCTAGCACTTGGGAGGCAGAGACAGGCAGATCTTTGTGAGTTCAAGGCCAGCCTGGTCTACAGAGTGAGTTCCAGGACAGCTGGGGCTACAGGGAGACCCTGTCTCAAAAAAGGCCAGAAAAAAAATCAACAACAACAAAAAAACAAGGATAAATAAAAGGGACTAAATAGATCTCATACTTTAAAAATACAGGAGGGAAAAGCTATTCCTATGTTGAGGCCATAATTTTATATGCATGTGAAATTACAGGAAACTATTGTTTATCCCCAAGGATGCTTGTCTCCCTTCAATCTTCTTTCGCCATTTGCATCATCCATACTGATCACTTCCTTTTCATAAACTCATTGGACTCTGAGGACTTTAGTGCATACCAATGGCACGTTTGATTTAGTAGCTTGCCAGCTTGCTATTCAGTGTAGATCCTGCTTAAATAAGCTGTTTTCCCTTAGTGTTTGCATGACTGCAAGTACTTTGAAATCAGTCTTTAAAAATGAAAAAGTTGCAAGGCCTAGTGATGCATGCTGTAAATGCCAGTAGTCAAAATGCAGAAGCAAGCCAATAGGTATGAGTACAAGGCCAACTTGGATAACAGAGCAAATTTCAGGCCAGCTCTGACAACAAGTGTCTCCAAAATACAAAAACAAAACAAAAAAAACCCCAACAAATGTAAACAACTTGTAAATTACAGAGGAAAGATCAGTACACCTAAGTAAACAAGTTCCCTGAATATTTCCATCCTCAGACAGAGGTAGATTTCCATCCTCAGACAGAGGTAGAACCAACAGTAGATGTTGGTTCCACAATTGCAGTAAGCTGATCTGGAAGGAAATGACTGAAACTGTTTGCATCTTTGTATGTGTTTCTTACTTGATGTAATAAAGCTTATTTTCATTACAAATATGCCATGAAAAAATCATATGCTTTGAACAATTCTGATTATTCTTCTAGTCATCATAACATCTTTACTAATTTTGTGTTTTTCACTTGTGTAGTACCCAGTTTAAAGTCACGTGGTCTGTGGTGGTATGAGTGAGAGAGTCTCCCATAGAGTTTAAGTATTCAGACATTTTGTCTCCAGTTGGTGGTGCTGTTTTGGGAGCTCTTAGAAGGTGTGGCCATGCTGGAGGAAGTATGTCACTGGGGTGGTCTTAGTGAGTTTAACAAGCCTTGCCAGTCTCCAGTCTCTTGACTTCCTGTGATCATTGGAGATGTGAATCTGGGTTTTCTGCTCCAGCCCTGGCCAGCATGCCTCCCTGCCACATTGGAATCTTAATTCCCTGGAACTGTCAATTGTAAGCTCAAATAAACTCTTCCATTTATAAATTCCCTTGGTCATGATGGTTTTATCACAACAACAGAAATGTGACTAATACATGGTCAAACGATCATTTTTCATTTTAGGATCCATTTACTTTTAAGGATGTATCCATTGACTTCTCCCAGGAGGAGTGGAAGTGTCTAAACTCTGCTCAGAAGGCTGTATACAGGGAGACTATGTTGGAGAATTACAGCAATCTGGTGTCTGTAGGTGAGGAGATTTTTTTCTTGCAGAATTTTTTTATACTGTTCTGCTTCCTTTGACAGAGAACAGTCTACTTTGTTCATATGTTAGTTTTTCTGAGTAAGTCTTACATTTATTAAAATCAGTGTATTGGGAATATCTGGACATTGAGAAGAGCATTTTCACACTTTATCATTTCTTTCCATTTCCCCTTGTTGGAAGAATTATCCATCATCAGTAGTTTGTGTGTAATTTTCAGTCATCCATGAATTCATGATACTGTGGCCAGAATCATAAAGTGCCATATCTGTACCTGCATTTTCATTCAGTGATAGAACTCAATATATGAAAATGGAAAAATTCCCATGTATTCTAATTATTCTGTCAGAAAACAAAACTTGGAAAATAGTTCAGTGAATCATCTCTGCCCTATGTGTTACCATTCAGCAGATTACTGTTAGAAATCTATTATTTCCTAAGCAATCCAGCAAGAGTCACACCACTCTTTCTCATACACAGGTCTTGCTAGATGTAAGCCTGTCTCGATCTCCAACCTGGAGCAAAGCAAAGAGCCCTGGAGTGTGAAGAGTGTGGAAACTGTAGTCAACCAGGTAGGTTTGAGAGGATGAAAGAGGGGTCCAGCTGAGAGTTCCTAAGTAAAGAAGGATGAAGACCTGAAAATATTTATGCCATGGTCAGTTCCAGTAGATATTATAACAATGTCTGCCCTATGTGTCCTCTAGTAAATGTGATATGACTATATTTTATCCTATGTGAACTACAGGAAGCTTCCTGGTACTTAAACTGCACTTTCATTAATCATTTAATTATTGATAATCTCATGTCAGATTTCTTGCAAATGTTAGAGTTTTAATAGATGAAATATATTTTATGAAATGTGTAAATATTGCATTTTTTGTTTCAGCTTGAAAAATTTTATGTTCTTCTGATTGCTTGTGATTTTTCCTTGTTTTGGGATTATTTATGCATTTCTGCCAAAATTACATAGTATTATGTGGAGAATAATATACTAGATTTACAGAGCATGAAATTCTGTATTGTGTTCCCACCTTTGAGTAGGAATGTGTTAAATATATGTGTCTTTCACATGGCATTAGTAGATTCCTCTCTTTTTACCTACTGTTGATGTCTCCATTCCAGTTTTGTCAGAAGAGAGATTGGGAAATCTTGATCTTGCATAAAACATAAGATTGCTAAAGACATTGTACATTTCTAAAAGTTCTCTGAGTTTGGGAAGTTGCAAATCTCTCTGTGCATGAGAAGTCAGTCCAGGCTTATTTGGCAAACATCCTTTCTCATGCTGCTCATATGCTTATTTTTTTTTATATGCTTATTTTGTAATTATCTGCTTGTCTTCATTATTGATCACAGATAGAATATAGTGTACACAGGCATGGTTAGGAGGATAGATCTCATTCAGAAACATTCCTCTTTCTGTAATACTTCTTGACCATGAGATTTAATTTCTTTTTTTCAATCAATATTTTTAATTGAATTTTTCTGCATTTCATACTATTCATCTTAATCACATTTAGGCCTCCCTTGCCTGTTCCAACCCTATAAGTTAAGGATTTTCAAGTCAAGTTTTATATCCATATGACTGCTGATGCCTATGAATCCTGTCTAGCAGTGCTTTCTTGAAGACCAGCTATCCCTCATCCAGCAGAGATCAGTTGGTGATAGTCCCTCAGCAAATGTTTGGGCTCCTGCCCTCAGATCTGTTCTTGGTTTTATCTGCTTGGATTGGCATGGGTTTTGTGCATGCTGTCACCATTTCTTATGGTCAAGCACCACCCCAGATTCTGACAATCTTTCTGCCCCCTCTTCTGTTATGATCCCGAGGTCTGGGAGAGGGAGATTTAATGTGGGAGTCCTATCCAGGGACACACCCTCTGTCATCTCTTATTCTCTAACTTCAGCCATCATAGCCTTCTGTGTTTTCCTTTCTCTGTTGGATGAGGAGATTGCACTGGTGAGACTTGAGAGATGCATCAATATTCTTTCTACCCCTCATTCCACCAAGTTCTGTGAGACAAAAGTATAAAACTTCCACTGTAAATTTGTCACTTAGGGTTAGGCATCTCACAGAAAGTTATTCTCTGTGTATGCACAGTTGTTGAACTGTGTAGTACAATCCATCTGTTGCAAAAGCAGCTTCTTTGATGAGTGGTGGCTGATGTAGTTGTCTGTAAATAGAAGAATCTATTTTTATCTGGTAAGAAGAAAGAACATTAGTCCAGGAATTTAAAAGAAGAGGGTCTATGACAATTCCAATCATGTCTATTTGGTTATGTTTACAATGTCACACATGTGTTTTTTCCCACTGAGCAGGCTGATGCTGCAGCATCAAGCCGCTGAACAAAGCACTCTGAAATTCTGCTCTTTATGAGAAATTTTTATTCCCTTCTCTAATGAACTCCATGGGAGCCTCATGCTCTGAGAAACTAGCTCCATGATTTATATTCTGTCCAGGTAGAAGAATCAGGTCCAAATCATTCATAACAGCAATATTTTCAGATTCTGCCCCCAGACTTGAGCCACATTACATCCTTATACAGGCACGACATTTTCAAATTTCTATTTGAAACTTCTGTCTCATCATGCAACTGCCATTGTTTCCAAATGATAAACACGTACCTTACTACTGCTGCTGACTTAGTGAGGGCACAATTCCCAATATGTCTGTTTGTTCTCATGACCTTTGATGATGATGTATTTAAAATACGTGGCCTTTTTTGGAGAGATATGATTTTCCTATGTTCTAAATTCACTTTCTATATACTATTACCTGCTAAAGTATTGGCTGAAACAGGTTCTAATATAACAAAGTATCTACATTTAATGAGTTGGCATTTAATGAGTTTACTTTTTGCTTATTACATATTTGTTCTGTCTCTCAGTATGTGTGATCTTTCAGAATATTTTGTTTTGTCAGCATTGTTCTCTACATTGAAATGCACTCTTTTTTGTTGTTGCATGGAGAACTTAATGCTTAGAAGACATCAGAGAATTTATAATGAAGAGAAATACTACACCTGTGAAAACTGCAATCAATTCTTTATAAAAATATCAGATATAAAATTTCATCAGGTGATCCAAACTAGAGAGAATCCCTTCAAATGTGAAGAATGTGTCATGTACTTTAGTGAGGTTGTACATCTTAGAGGGCATGACACTATTCATACTGGAGAGATACCCTGCAAGTTTGAAAAATCTGAGAAATCATTTTCCAATCCCACAGATCGTAAACACAAGAAGTCATACTGGAGAGAAGGCCAACAAATTTGATAATTCCTTTGGTCAAGGGGCATATCTTAGACCACAACAGAGAATTAGCAATGGAGTGAAACCTTACAAATGTGAAGAATGTGACAAGTCTTTTAGTTGTAGTTCATCTCTTAGAGTCCATGAAAGAATTAATACTGGAGATAAACCCTACAAATGTGAGCAATGTGACAAGTCCTTTAGTTATAGTTCATCTCTTAGAGTACATGAAAGAATTCATACTGGAGAGAAACCCTACAAATGTGAAGAATGTGACAAGTCCTTTAATCAAAAGGCACCACTTAGGCAACATGAAAGAACTCATACTGGAGAGAAACCCTACAAATGTGGAGAATGTGAGAAGTCCTTTAGTTGTAGTTCATCTCTTAGAGTACGTGAAAGAATTCATACTGGAGAGAAACCTTACAAATGTGAAAAATGTGACAAGTCCTTCAATTGAAAGTCCCATCTTAGGCAACATGAAAGAATTCATACTGGAGAGAACCCCTACAAATGTGAAGAATGTGACAAGTCCTTTACTTGGAGGAGAAACCTTACACATCATGAGAGAATTCATACTGGAGAGAAACCCTACAAGTGTGAAGAATGTGACAAGTCCTTTAGTTGTAGTTCATCTCTTAGAGAACATGAAAGAATTCATACTGGAGAGAAACCCTACAAATGTGAAGAATGTGACAAGTCCTTTAGTTGTCGTTCATCTCTTAGAGTACATGAAATAATTCATACTGGGGAGAAACCTTACAATTGTGAAGAATGCGACAAGTCCTTTAATCGAAAGTCCCATCTTAGGCAACGTGAAAGAATTCATACTGGAGAGAAACCCTACAAATGTGAAGAATGTGACAAGTCCTTTAATCAAAAGGCCCATCTTTGGCAACATGAGAGGATTCATACCAGAGAGAAACCCTACAAATGTGAAGAATGTGACAAGTCCTTTACTCAGAGCATAAGTCTTATACGTCATGAGAGAATACATACTAGAGAGAAACCCTACAAATGTGAAGAATGTGACAAGTCCTTTAGTTGTACATCATTTCTTAGACTACATGAAAGAATTCATACTGGAGAGAAACCCTACAAATGTGAAGAATTTGGGAATTCCTTTATTTGAAGGGCAGACTTTAGAAGATGAGAGAAACCTTACATATGTGAAGAATGTGGCAAGTCATTTAGTAAAGTAGCAAATAGCTATAACCCATGAGAGAATTCATACTAGAGGAAATCATACAAATGTGAACAACATGACAAGTTGATTAGTAAATTGGCAATTGTTAGAAGACTTGAGATTTCATACTATACAGAAACCACACTAATGGGTAAAATGTGATAAGTCCTTATCCAAGACTTCAAGTATTAATTGTACATCAGAGAATTTGTACTGTATGAAGATGTACAGACATGAAACAAGTTTTACTCATGAAAAGTGCAACAAGTCCTTTAGTCAAGTGTCACATCTTAGATTATATGAGAGAATTCCTTCTGGAGACAGAACCTAGAAATGTAATGAATGTGACAAGTCCTTCACCCATACTGAAGATTATAGAGTACATCAGAGAATTTATACTGGAGAGAAACCTTACAATATGAAAACTGTTGCACTTCCTTTACACTGTATTCAAAGCTTAGCAGTCATAAAAAAATTCATACTGCAAAGAAACCTGAAACGTGAAACAAGTGAAAAGACATTTACTCATATGGCCATTGTTAGATTACATGAGACAATTCATATGGGAGAATAATCCTACAAATATGAAGAGTCTTAGGGCTAGAGAGATGGCCTAGTGGTTAAGAGTGCCAACCACTCTTACAGAGGAGCCGGGTTTGATCTACAGCACCCACATGGTGGCCAAGAACCATCTTAAACTCCAATTCCAGGAGAACTCCAGTTCCAGGGGAATCCGACACCCTCTTCTGACCTCTGCAGCATTTCATGATACGGGTGCACAGACCTGCATGCAGACAGTACATTCATACACATACAGAAATAAATAAAAAATTAAAAAATATGAAGAGTCTGAAAAGTCCTTTATTCATATATCAAACAAAATACATTACAGAATACATAATGGAGGGCAGATACCCCAAATATAAGTGATGTAGCCATTTATTTAACCATACGTCAGATAGGAGAATGCCGCAAGAGTACATGGAGAAATAGTTTACAATTTTGCAAATTTGACAAATCCTGGACTCACTCCATAGAGAACAATAGAGAATCTATATGAGAAGCTAAGTTTTTTTAATTTTTTTAATTTTTATTTTTTGAGAAGAATAGTTGTAAATGCAATAATCATGTTGAAATCATTAATAAACATTTAAATTTCAGAAATCTCCATACTTTACTGAAGAAACTTTTGGAAATATAAAATCATAAATTCTGTAATAAATTTTTATTTTTAATTCAGTATGAGAAAATTCTTATTCATGGGAAGGTAGAAATTTAAAGAATGTGAAAGGTTTTACTTGTTCATAAAATTCTGTCCAATGAACAGAATCTAAAATTTATATAAATTCCAATTCTAAAAGTAATTTTAGCCATAATTCCATTTTGCTCACATCTTAGGACACATCAGAAATTTCAAACTGAGCAGGAGTCTCTCAGAATTGTGTTCTTAAGGTCTTATTTATTCACTGTCAAAGACTTCACAGTGTGAATTAATAACACAAATATCTGGGGCTGGAGAGATGGCCTAGCGGTTAAGAGCACCGACCGCTCATATAGAGGACCTGGATTCGATACCCAGCACCCACATGGTGGCCAAGAACTGTCTGAAACTCCAATTCCAGGAGAACTCCAGTTCCAGAGGAATCCAACACCCTCTTCTGACCTCTGCGACATTGCACGACATGGGTACACAGACCTGCATGCAGACAGTATATTGATACACATACTGAAATAAATAATAAATAAAAAAATGTTTAAAAACCCACAAATATCTAAGATATGTCAGAATTTCACTAAGAGATATAACATGTGACTATTTGAAAATGTTTGTCTTATATACAACTTGGAAAATCCTGAAATTTATGAATGAGAAGTGTCTTTAGACATGTACTAAATGTTAAACAAAATATTTGCAGACCTCACCACCTTTTCAGTAATACATAATTACTGGATAATGACAGAACACTGTTCCATTTAGAAGGATGCTTAGGTTAAATATTACAGAAAAGACCTTTTAATAATTTACCTTAATTATTTTTATATTTCAGTGAAATAGTATGTGATATTTTCATAGACAACTTTATTACTTAGAAACTTTTGTATTAACATTATTAAAGCTTTTTGCGAGGAAAATTCTGTAGATTCATCACATTCTCCTCTAAACCCATTTCATCTGATGTGTCAAGGATTTTGATGATAGTTTAAGGCAATTGTTTATGCAGATTTGAAAGCATGTATTGTTTAATAGCAATGCTTCATTAATGTAAATTTTTCCATGAGTAACTTGGTGTCATGGGGTAATTCTGCACTGCAGATGTTAATTCTATTGGAGGAGTATGAATGCATTTTCATGTGATGTATGTTTGATTGATGTATTTGGGCTAGGGTTAGGGTTAGGTGAATGTGCTTCCATGAAGACATATTTTGTGCTATCGCACACATGTGCGGATGCTAGTAAATAGAACATAGTGGTCCTGAAGCCTGGAAGGGAGTGGAATACAGTGGAGAGGAAAGCAGTGTGGTGGGGTTTTTGATGGTAGAGTGTGATGAGGGGAGGACTTTTATGTTCTGTGCACACTAGGCTAACTATGCTTGACAGTAGCTAACTGTACATTTCAGAGTATTGAGTACAGATGATATTGGATGCTCCCAACATGAATGATATATGTCCAAGGCCACTGTCATTATCTGACTGTTACCACTGTGTCCGTACACTAAGATCTCAAGTGGTACCCCATAAATGTGTACAGTAATTATATGGCATGTAGAAGTTTAAGAATACCAGAAAAAGGAAAACAGTGACTCTGACTGCATCTGCTTTTGTTCTTGCTTCTTGAAACATGAACGCTACTATGAGACACTGAGGGCTGCCTCAGAAGCCCTGTGGGCATTTAGATAGAAACCTGGTCTGTGAAGCACAAGAGGAAAGAAGGGCTCCCAGTACCTGATCCCCAAATGTGTCTGCTCATGGAAACCACTAGAGGAGCTCCAGGAAGTCCCTCAGTTGAGCTTACCACCCCTGGGGATCAGACCCAGGGCCAGTCAGTTCTAAAGCCCCATATTCCCTCAATAAGTGAACACAGGTAACCATGTTATTATGGTCCTGGCACAGGTACCACAGACTTGAAAACAGTTGTTCCACTCTAAACATGTACATGAATGTTCACAGTCTGGACATTCACAATGTCAAAGATGGAAATATTTGCCAATCCTCATTTAATGGCAGGCAGACATGTTATCATCAACAGATGGGTGGACATTCAGCAGCTGAAAGGGGTGAAGCACAGACACACACTATAACCCCTGGTGATATTCTGCCCTGTGAAAAAAGCCAGATACAGAGGGCCTCACGATGCTGAATCCATGACATGAAATGTGCAGAGTAGACAATCCAGAGACAGTGATGGGAGCCAGGGCAAGTGGCTGCTTCCTGGGTAGGGAACCTCCTGCAGGGTGGGCAAACAGGCTGCATGATACAGAGATGCAAAGGCTGTTAGGCTGTGTGCTTTCCAGGAGTTAAGTTTTAGATCTTACTATCTATCTCACTGTAATTAGTTGAAAAGCTGGCCTGATGAAACACACGTTTAGCCACAAAAATAATGTGAGGTCCCAAAGTGACTGACTGACTTGAGGTCATCATGGTGAGTTCTACTGACTGCGCCACTTCAGCTATTTTGGGGGCTGTTAACTCTTTGAGATACTTATTTTTGAAATTTTTGTCTATTTAAGGGAACTTTTCTATAAAGAATTTATCCTCTCCTCCATTTTTTGTTAGAAGACTCAGGAAGGAACCCAGGGATTTGCACATGGAAGGCAAGTGCCTCACCTCTGAGCCATAGCCCCAAGTCACACTGGGGCTTCTATTGCTGAGGTACCCCCCAAGCAGGTAGTGTATTGATAAGCCATTTATCCCTCCCTAGCAGATTTGAGGGAGGGGTTCTGTGGCCCCGTCTCTGTTTGTACAAGTTTGAGCAGAGTTTCTCATTAGCATACCAAGGCATCGTAGGTAGAGGTGTGGTTCAGTCTCTTAGGCAGTTCCCTCAAGCTGGCCTGTGGCCACAGCCTGCCCTGAGGGATTTGCCCTCTCCCTGGAGTTTTGCTTTTCAAGAAGGTCATGGGAATGGAGCTGCAGAAGTGTTGCCCTTCTCCATCTGCCTCCCTCCTCTTAGTATGGTGCATCTGAGGCATGCCAATGAGGGGAGAGGCCAGCAACTTGTTTCTGGGTAGCACTCCCTTTCCTGGGTTTGGGGAGTTGTTTATCCAGCCAATGAAGGCCCGCTGGGTAACTCCAGTCCTTAGGAATAGGTCTGATGCTGCAAACATTCCTGTGTGGGGTTTGAGTGAATATTTGTTTTTCACTTCTTTAGAACTTTTACCTCCCAGAACACATTTCCCTCAGTTGAGATGATTCATTGCACCTCTCTAGAGGCTGAGCTAGGAGGATTGCTGTGAGTTTGAGGCTAGTCCAGGCTACATAGTTTTTTTTTTTTAATTTTTTTTATTAATTTTATTTCTCTATGTGTATGAATGTACTGTCTGCATGCAAGTTTGTGCACCCATGTCGTGCAACGCCGCGGAGGTCAGAAGAGGGTGTCGGATTCCCCTGGAACTGGAGTTCTCCTGGAATTGGAGTCTCAGATGGCTCTTGGCTGCCATGTGGGTGGTGGGGATCGAACCCAGGTCCTCTGCAAGAGCGGTTGGTGCTCTTAACCACTAGGCCATCTCTCCAGCCCCCAGGCTACATAGTTTTAAAAAGAGAATTAGATGCTTCATTAAGGTTTGGGAGACCAGAGATTTAGGCCTGCAAATATCAGAATCTCCAGAGATGTGGTGGTAGTTCTGGCCACTCCAGAGGCTACACATACCTCTCCTAGGTCTGCTGTCAGAACACGTGTGATCACACTAGGTGGAAGACCCTCACTGCCACCCCCCATTCAGCACCTATTCATGGTAAGGAACATGTAGGTCCCAAACATATCCTCCCTTCTGTTGATAAGACACATCATGCATTCTTCCACATAGTTGTTCAAAATGCAGAAATAGGTCCTCTGAGTACTTGAGCCAAAGAGACAGGGTCACTTCAGTGTTGGAGGGAATCACTTTGCGACATTGAAAAAATAACCTTTACCCTAGTCTCTAACAGACAGCGTGTCCCAGGGCAGTAAGGACAGCCATCTTCCTTCAGTGTCCCAGGGGCTTTGAAGCTCACTTCTAGGGAAATAGAAAGTGATGTTTGCTGTGTCCCACTTTCTGAGGACCACTGTTTACCACCTCTGACATGGGAAAGTGCTTGGGCTGTGAAGAAGTGTTCTTTAAACTGCTACTACTCTTTGACTTTTTTTCCAGACTGCAAACTAGACTAAATTTCCATAATATTTTTGGTTGTTATGGAGAGTGAGATACCATTGAACACTAAAGCGTATTATACTTGGGAGTTCCCTTCAGTTCTCATGAGACATTAAAACCAACACTGATGTAGGCCAGGTGCAGAGGAATGAGCCTATATCTTCATGCTCCAGAGGCTGAAGCAGGAGGACTGTTTTGAGGATGGCCTGAGAAGTTTAGCAAAGCCCACTCACGAAGGAAACAATCAACATCAATTGATTTCTTATTCTTCATCCATGCCTTTATTTCCTAGACAAATTTTCCTTAAGTTTCCCTAGGCTGGCCTTGATTTCACTGTGGAGTCCTGGATGGCCTCAAGCTAGTGCATTCCTCTTGATTCAGCCTCTGGGTTATCTGTGCCAGGAGGCCCAGTTGGCATCAATACTAGGAAGCCTGATATGTTGGAGTCAAAGAGGACATTGTTCAGAAAGTAGATGAGATGTCTGTTCTCGGAGGGCTCACACCTTGCAGGGGTAAAATAAAGGTGCATGAGCTGGGTGTGGTGGTGCTAGCATAAGTGAGACAGAGGCAGGCAGATCTATGTGAGTTCAAGCTCAGCCTGGTATACACAGTGAGTTCCAGGACAGTGGGGGATACAGGGATCCCATCTCAAACAGGGTCACTAAGCTTGGGAAGGCAGCAATAGCTGGTAGCAGTACACTTTTGAAGGGGCATGAGAGGCAAGAACACCTTAAAGGAAGTAAGGCAGATGGGCCAGGCTTGTTTACAACTGAGGAGCCCTTATCAGCTGGTCTTAAGTAAATAAAACCCTGGATAAAGGAAGTAAGGTAGGTGGACCAGCACCCACATGGTGGCTAACAAACATCCACAGCTCCAGTTCAAGGGGATCTGATTCCCTCTTCTGTCCTCCGTGGGCATTGGATGACATTCAGGTAAAGCACTCATAAATATAAAATAGTAAAATATCTAAAAGGAATGTAGTGAGCACTTACAAGTGGCATTAACTGCTGAGCCATCTCTCCAGCCCCACAAGTGACATTCTTTATGATGGGCAGTTGACCTATGTTGTTATGACCAGGGAGAGTGCATTCAGGGCCTGGCAACTTTCTCCCCATTTTACTCCATCTGTCCTCCCTGGAAATGCCCTCGCACATACAGCCCGAGTTATGTTTTACTAACTAGATTCCTCTCAGTCCTGTCAGGCTGACAAAGTTTAACCATTTCAACCCTTTAAGGATTTTTCAACCTATGCAAAGCATGTATATGAAGGAAAAGTGCCACACAAAACTAGTCATAGCTAGCCAGGCTGTGATGTGCATGCAGGGCACTCAGTGATGCTGTAGGTCTGTGTCGTCAGTGTGGGTGGCTGGGTGATGGCTGCTTTATGGTCTTGGTGGGACACAGTGTACACTGAAGTGTGCTGGTGTGCTAGGAATGTCACCCATCCTCACACTCTTCCAGATACTCGGGAGCTAACAGTCCCAGTGCTCCTCTGAAAACTGGATGCTCAAATGACAATTCTGCACACAGAAGGGACCTGGAGTTGGCCTCCATTGTTCCAGAAACACAGCCTCTGGTCCACAGTCATCTGTCTCCAGCTGTGCACTCCATCCAGCCCCCCAACTCTCAGGATTTGATTGGCACCTGATGCTTCCTGATTTTTTTTCTTTTCGTCTTTTTGAGACAGGGTCTCCCTGTAGTCCCAGCTGACCTGGAACACACTCTATAGACCAGGCTGGCCTTGAGCTCACAGAGATCCACCTGCCTCTGCCTCCTGAGTGCTAGGATTAAAGGCATGTGCCACCATGCCCGGCCACTTCCTGATTTTTACCCCAACTCCCAACAGCCCCAGTGGGAGACAGGCAGGGCAGCAAGCTGAGGGAGGCCCTGCCAGCTCTGGTCACCAGCTGCCTCCTAAAAACGTCCATGGGGCCTGGTAGGGGTCTTCATGTGCCCACCACAGCCCTGCCTCTGCCCCATGTGCTTCAACCCAGTGAAGTGGACAAGGCCCACTCTCTGGAGCTCTGGTGAACTCGTTTATTTCCACATTTTGTCCCTCCATTGTCCAGTAAACCAAAGGGTTCCTACCTCAGCCGAGGTCTATCTGGCCAGTCTCAAACTCTCCAAGTCCCCTTCCAATCACAGCTGCCATTCCATTCCTGCTCACTGACCCTAACTCACAGTAACTGTGACACAGGCTGTTTCCCATCTTCAGTGTTTTGTAAGTCACCATGTGAACCAGGCTAGCCTGGATTTCACAGAGATCTGCCTGCCTCTGCCGCTGGAGCGCTGGGAGGAAAGGCATTCCTCCATGCCCAATATAGTCTGCATTAACCAGTTGAAAAATGAAGCCCTGGGATTGGAGAGATGGCCCAGTGGTTAAGAGCACAGACTGCTATTGCAGGGGACCCGGGTTTGATTCCCAGCATCCACATGATGGCTAAGAACCATCTTTGACTCCAGTTTCAGGAGAATCCAACACCCTTTTCTGACATCTGCAGCATTGCACGACATGGGTGCACCAACCTATGTGCAGTCAGTGCACTCATACACATAAAAAATAACAAAAAGAAAAGAAAAATGAAGTCCATGCTCTTCCCCGTGGACACCTGCAGACCACAGGACCCACCTGAGATAAAAGGTGACATTAAGGTCGCCATTGTCCATTTTTAGCAAGCTCCGGAAGTAAATTCTCAGGGGTCCATTCTCCCTTGTCATTTTCTCATTGTTGCTGGTCAGGTAGATCGTTTTACTTGTTCTAAACAACTGAAGGGAATGTCCAGAGAGATTTATTAGCAACTCCACTGGCCGTGTGTATGAAAACAGCCGAGGGAATGGGACTGTCAGATGAGCAGTCTTTGGATTTGCTTTGCTAAGGGCTGAGCAGAGACACAGCTCAAAGCATGGGACTCAGGCTGTGCCCAGAAAGGTGCCTGCTTGAGTGAGCCAGTGGCAGGGAGCCAGTGCACCTGGAAGCTAGTGCTGCAGGGCACACAGCACTGAGCTGCAGGTCTGCTACCTGGGCAGCTGCTCTTGAGCAGGTCCAGTGAACTGGCGAGTCCCATTCCCACCCTCCACGCACTCCCAGATCAGACAGGCATCCCACAGCCGACACTGGGTACCTGTGTCCTGTCTTGATGTGCAGTTGAGAACTGGATGGAGCAGACCAGGGCCAGGCTCAGGGTCAGAAACAGCATTCTCATCCCAGCAGACCTCCCTTGCTTCCCTTTGGTTTCTGAAGGGAGCCTGGATGCAGGGCTGCTTTTTGGGGCCCTGAGGTCACTTGCTGCATGCTTTACTGCTCTTCCTCCTTGCAACAAATCCAACAATGATGGAAATGGTCTTAATGAGCATATGTGAATTTTAAAGTGGCGTTAGAGAAGCATATCCGGTCTTCTCTTCAGTAAGCAGTGCTCCCCAGTGGATAGTGGGGCTTGGGGACAATGGTGTCCTCAGTCTCCCCAGAAGCCAGTGTTTGGAGAAAAAGCAGGAAGAATGCAGCAGCTAACCAGAGTCTGAGGAATGAATTTGTTTCTTTAAGAGCATTTGTTCTTTCTTCATCTGCCACTGAAGTTGTCTTTGGAGCACAGACAAACTTCCCACATATTAATCAGGTCAGCAGGCATGAACAGGGAAAAGGAAAGACCTGACGGCGTCTGCATCTTGTCCTTATGGGTTTTTCTCTACAGTTTTCTTTTTATTTGGCACAATTTGTTCATTTTAGGACAAAGTGGCTTCTCTCCCACTGGACACACATTCTCCCCTAGCCTTGCTACTTAGGACCCAATGCCAAAGGATCTTGTTTAAACTTGAACCTCTTCCAGCCAAAGCTGCTGTTGTAAACCCTGGTTTCCAAGTGAGTATCTCTTTAGAATAACAGTGTCTATTGTTTGCATAAAACAGTGGTTTTTGTTCTGACATTGCCACACACCATACCGACAACTCCCTTTCACCCCCACACACACTTTACCTCACTCCTGCTCAAACAGGCCCTTTCTGCTTTCATTTTTTTAAACCCTCAAATTTGCATAGGCGAGAAGGCTTGTGATGCTTTTTCATTTTTCATTTATTTCTTATGTGTATGAATGTACTGTCTGCATGTAGGTTTGTGCACCCATATCGTGTAATGCCACAGAGGTCAGAAGAGGGTGTCGGATTCCCCTGGAACTGGTGTTCTCATGGAATTGGAGTTACAGATGGTTCTCAGCCACCATGTGAGTGCTTGGGATCGAACCTTGGTCCTCTGCAAGAGCAGTCGGTGCTCTTAACTGCTAGGCCAACTCTCCAGTCTTTGTGATGCTTCTTTTACTGAGTCTGGCTTCCCACTATGACCTCCAGGTTCAGGTATGTTTCCTCAAAAAATGTAATTTCACTCTTTAGGGCTGAATAAAATTACCATGCGTATTTGCCCTGCTGGCCTAATGCACTCATGTGAGATGAACACTTAGGCCAGGCCTGTAACAGGATGGTTGGGAATGGCCCTGCAATAAATACCCTGTGTGGGTGTCTGTGTGACAGGCTGATATACACTCCTGAGTGGACACCCTGATGAGACAGCTGTCTTGAGGAGACACCACAGTAACTTTCACCTACAATGTGTAAGGGTTTCCTGTCCAGAGTACAGCGCTTGACAATGTGAAGGAAGAATTGCTTAAAAGAATGGGTTGAGAACTGGAGAGATGGCCTAGCAGTTAAGAGCACTGACTGATCTTGCAGAGGACCTGGGTTCGATCCCCAGCACCCACATGGCAGCTGAGAACCATCTGTAACTCCAATTCCAGGAGAACTGCAGTTCCAGGGGAGAATCCGACACCCTATTTTGACCTCCATGGCATTGCATGACAAGGCTGCACAAAGCTACATGCAGACAGTACATTCATACAAATACATAAATAAATGAATAAATAAATAAATAAATAAATATAAAGGGTTGATCCATTTGTTTAATCAGCATGATGAGAAATTACCTTATCCAGTCATTTTGTATAGATAATTTTTGTTTACAAATCTGAATTCTACTGGTTCTTTTGTGTTAAAGATTAAGTATACATAGTGGCTTCTAACAGAAGCTACACTTTATTTTCTCTTAACTGCCTGACAGGTAATGTTAACTGATTGCCCTGGACACACAGTACTCCACATTCACCAGTCACAGAGTTATATCTTTACTCTGTAAGATTGACACTTGAATAGAAGAACTTTTTCTTTTTGTTTTTTGAAATAAAGTTTTTGTGTAGCCCTAGTTGGCCTGGAACTTACTATGTAGACCAGGGGGCCCTAATCTCACAGAGACTTGCTGCCCCTGCTTCCCAAATGCTCAGATAAAAGACGTGTACCAGCACACCTGGCAAAGAAGAACTGGTTTTTAAAGTATTTTCTGAGACAGGGTCTTACTTTGTAGCCTAAGTTGAACCAACATGCTTGGGGTGTATTTGAACAAACAATTATAGCACTGAAAGTCTGCTCTTAGGGAGACATGCATGCAAACACAATGCTGAAAACTGTCCATCCTGTTGGGACTGTGATGCTTCAGTTGGACACATGCTGTGGGATTGTCCAATCAGGAAAACATGTCACTTTCTCTGATATTCATGAGTTCTGGATGGTGAAGACATTCAAATCCTTTATTCCACCCTGTTTGAAGTATAAGACACATTGACCTAGGTGGTCATTTTGTTCCACAAAATGGCAGAGTGGCCTCTTCCTGCTGTAGCCAGTCCCACAAGCCCTCCTTCTGCCTCTAGCTCTCCCTGAGGGTCTGGGAAGGTGAGGCCCTCTTGTCCTGGAGAACTGGCCAAACACATTGTGTTAAGTTATTGATCCACATGGGAGGGAGGTGTTGCTAAATCTGTGTTTATGGATTTTTCTTGGAAACACTGTACTATGACTTGGAATCAAAACTCAGTATCTGAAGAAAACTTGGATGCAATGAAAAATAACATCACCACGACTTGAGAACTGAGTGACACAGTGCTTCAGATGGATCTGCGTTGAGGCTGTTCTCTATGTTCTGCAAGCAGCAGACTGTGCTCACCCTGCAATGTTTCTGCTTTCTGCAGTTGGATTGTTGCACTGGAATTCCATGAGTCCAGCAAGGATCTTCACACCACATCCAGTCACAGGGAGGTCACATTGAGAACCTTTGACCAGCAAAAGCTCCAGAGCTGGCAGTATGTGATTATGCTGGGTCACTGCCACCTTGGGACACAGAAGGCCCGCCACAGAAAGCACCCACATCCTCCTTTGCCTTATTTGTGAAACCTGACATTTAGTAGGGTATTTTTTTAATATGATGTCAGGTTGGGAAAACTGCTTATTTTCTTTTATTTCAGAGCACATACAGGTAGAATAGGTTAGATTATAGATGGCAAGTGCCAAGTGGAAAACTATTCTGTGCAGTTTAGGGTTAGGGTTAAGGTTAGGGTTAGGGTTAAGGTTAAGGTTAGGGTTGTTAAGGTTAGTGCTAGAGCTAGGGCTGGGGCTAGGTCTAGGTCTAGGTTTAGGGGTTAGAGGTTAGGATTAGGTATAGAGGGTTAATGTTAGGATTTGGTTTAAGGTTAGAGGGTTAGAGGCCATCTGTGCCTGTGTTGAATAAAATTACCTGCCTGTCCTTTTTACCTGTCCCTGCCTCATAGGTGAGAAAGACTTGTGATACAACTTGTGTGAAATCTTTGTGATACAGAGCAAGATGCAGGGGTTCTGGGAGTGTGCCATGAGAGATGACATCATATTTTCTATATAAGGGAGATGCTGTATTCAATAAATGGTTTTCTCATTGCCATCAGATATTATTTGAGATATGGTTTAGGTGTAATCAAATTGTAGGTCCATCAGATTTACAATTGAGTTTCAGCTACCTCAGTTGCTTAAGGGGGCATCACCCCCTAAGCCAGAGGTGAAGCTTTAAGGATAATCATTCCTTAACTTGGGTGAGGCTATGTAGCAAGGGTCTTGAGCAAGGAGTGAGCAACTCTTAGACCAGGTTTAGCTGACAGCTTGAGGTCTGTGAAGTCACCAGCCTCTGGCCTACATAATAAACTATTTCACAGTTGTCTGTTGCTAAAAGGGCACCAGCCTTTCAGAACAGCTATCACCTTTGTTGACAGTCTTAATCAGCAACTGGTGGGCATCCAGCACCGGCATGTCACCAGCAGTGCCAGACAACTGGCGCCTCCCTAAGCAGTGACACCCCCCACATCAAAGGAATGGTAAAAATGCCTCAGTCCACCATGGCATATGCAGACTTTGCAATAAAGACTCCAGGAGCACAGGCTATGGTTTTGGTGAACCTAAGGCCTGACATACACAGAGAAACCACAAGGAGAAGAATCCAGAATTGACCTATCACCTCACCTATCTACTCAGCAGCATTCCCCTGCTAGAAAGCTTGATGGAGCTGTTCACAAAGTTACAAAATCTCTCCCTATACTTTCACTACAGAGAGAGGGGATCTTCTCATACCTGCTCTGATAAGACCATTAATTGTTTTCAGGACAAGTAAAAAATACTATTTTCAAATACAAACATCTTCCAATTTGGTCTAAAATTGAAGCAACATTCTATATCACAGGAAGGCCATTCATAGCTATACACCCAGAAGAAAATGGGTCAACTGATGCTTTTGCCAAAGTATTTCTTAAGTCAGTTTAGCTAAACCATGGACTCACTAGCCATTGTAGCACACATCACTAAGCCCAGCAGTGAGAAATAAAGGTAAATGGGTCATGAGTTCAAAGTCAACTTGGGCTACAAAGCAAGACCCTATCTCAAAAAGCCAACAAAACATAATGATCTCTTGGACATGATTTTCAAGGTATAAAACCTTTCTGCTCCTGTGTGTTTACTAGTCAAGATTTCATTTTTCACTTGAACAATATGATGGGGAGCAAGCCAGTAAAAAGCATTCTTCCATGGCCTATGCTTCAGCTCCTGCCTCCAGGTTCTTGCCCTGAGTTCCTACCTTAGACTCCCTCATTGATGACATGTGACCTGGGAGATATGGGCTGAATAAATCCTCCCCCCCCACATTGGTATTGGTCAATGTTTTGTCACAGCAATTGAAGGGAAATTAGAAGAGAAATTGTTACCAGAGAGTGGGCTATTGCTGTAACAGGGCTGAACTTGGTGTTTCTGGGAGGCTTGTGGAAGGACTTGGAACTTTGGACTGGAAAAGCCATTGATTGCTTAAGAGTTGTTTGCTGTGGAACTTGGAACAGTTATGCTGAAAGACTTGTAGATGATGGAGGCCTGGCTTGTGAAGCTTAAGAGGGAAGCAGAGACCATCAGGCCCATTTGTATGATATTTTCAAATTGAAAATCTGTGAGTTCTGTTGCAGCTGTAGCTGAAGAATCATCTGTAAGTAACAAGAGACCAGAAACTGAAGTGAAACCTCTTTTATTGGGACAATTGATGCTGGTTAGCTGGGTCTGAAAAATCAGCTGTATGTAACAAGAGACCAGTATCACTATGGTGAAATCTTCTCGGAAGAATTTCCTCAGGGTCAGCACACAGAAGCTGTGGTTTAGGGGTGACGGGAGCATCGATCTCAATCCAGAAGCAGGATTTGGTAATGTGTAAGTCTCCTATATGGTTTTATTTTTTAGTTTTTTAAAATTTATTTCTGTATGTATATGAATGTACTGTCTGCATGCAAGTGTGTGCACCCATGTTGTGCAATGCTGCGGAGGTCAGAAGAGGGTGTCGGATTCCCCTGGAACTGGAGTTCTCCTGGAATTGGAGTTTCAGACAGTTCTTGGCCGCCATGTGGGTGCTGGGGATCGAACCCAGGTCCTCTGTAAGAGCGGATGGCGCTTTTAACCACTAGGCCATCTCTCCAGCCCTCCTATATGGTTTTGATATTGAAATGTGAAGGGGTCACAGAAAGCAGCTGAGGCTTGGTACCGTGAGATGCCAGGAAAGGCCGTGGATGAACGTTTGGCCTCGGTTGAAGTGAATGAATACTCTAAGTTTGCAGGGCTCATAAAGAGAACCTGAGGTTTTGCACCAGGAGAGGTCAAAGGTACCCATTGGTGAAGGTACAGCCTCAGTTTCAGTGGGACACCAGATTTTTGGAGATTCCAGGACCATGGGATAACCACCAAGAGCAGTGGCAGGTGTGGAATGGGCCTGTGAGACAAGCTGTGTATTCTGTGAATGGATCAGAGAAATGGAGCTGGCAAAGCCCTCTGGAGCCCAGAAGATGGTGAGTGAATTCCAGATGTTCAGCCTTGAGCTGGACTTAGGATTTGCTTAGGTCTGCCCAGTTCTTCCCTTTGAAATAAGACAGTCATTGTTTTGGATTTTATAGGAATCCACAGTTAAGAGACTTTTTTTTTGGTCTTTTTGAGACAGGGTCTCCCTTTCATCCCAGCTGTCCTGGAAGTTGCTATGTAGACCAGGCTGGACTTGAACTTACAGAGATCCACCTGCCTCCAGAGTGCTGGTATTAAAGTTGTGCACCATGAGACCTGACAACATTTAGACAAGAGTGTGAACCTTTAAATATTTGGATTTTTTACACAAGAAAACAAAAAACAATACAAAATGACAATGACAAAACAAAGAAAAAAAGGGGGAGGAATTTCCATTTCTTTTCTGGTAAAATAAAGAATCAATCTGCAGGGATTGGTATGTAATTTTTCTCTTTTTTTTCTTTTTCCTTTTTCTTTATTTTTTTTCTTACTCTTTCAGGGCTACCAGAAGGATAAGTATTTACTGGCTGGTCCAGGAAACCTTGAGTTCTCAGTTGAGAAAGTGTGTGGTTAATTTGGACGGTCTCATCCTTAAACTGCCTGCTCAATTTCTAGCTCCTGTTTAGCTATGTTACCCTCTGAAAAAAAGTCACCCCAATCCCCAGAAGGGAATTGGAATGCTGACCATTCTGGAAAGGGATGCTGGGTGTGGCCACTGGGGTATCTCCCATTCAGAGGGTCTATCTAAAAACCCCCAAAAGCATAACTGTTAAGTTGAAAAAAGTCCTTGACTAGTGCCTATGAATGCAATGTGAAGGAAGGAGTGGTTAGGTCCATGATCTAGGCAGGGGACCAGGAGAAGTAAGAACAGGGTGAATTCAAACATTCAACTTAAAAGCCCATTAGAATTTCTTGACCAGGGCTTTCAAAGCATGCATTTATTAGGTTTCTCTTTCTGTTCATTTGGCCATTTTGTCTGGACTCAGGATCTGCTTTCCAGGCATTTTAATAATCATGTTATGAGTTTCCACTTACATAGTTGCTGCAAAGAAAGAGGATTTTTTTTTTGTATTTTTGAAACAGGGTCTCTCTGTAGTCCCAGCTATCCAAGACTTCCCTGCACAGGAAGCATGGTGAGTCATAATTACAAAACATTTTTTGAGACATGGTCTCCCTATAGCCCCAGCTGGCCTGGAACTCACTCTGTAGACCAGGCTGAGCTTGAACTCACAGAGATCTGCCTGCCTTCGGAGTGCTAGTTTGAAAGGTGTGTGCCATGATTAGCCGTGAGTTATTCCTCCAAGGAGAGAGCTAACAGCCAATTAGATTTGGGATATACAGACATATGGCTGCCACTGCTGCACAGCATTTCCATAGCCTGGAAGCTAGAAAAATATATATGACCTGATTTTCACATAACATTTGTAAGTGTACAGGTTATATTAAAATATCAATAAAGCTATACTGAGGCTTTATTTTACCATTTAATAAAATTTAAAGGAAAGTTCTAAATGTCTTGAAGCCTATACTCTTATTACTGGGTTTCAGTGATGCTCATTAATTTATTAAATTTGTGTAGACTACATCTTAGTATTTTGTCAGGTGTGGTGTCTTTGAGTCACGCATGACCACCTTCCACACGCTGTCCTGTGGGAGTGATTCCACCCACTATCACCCCTAGTGACCCAGTATGAAAATGTTTGCTTCCTGTACCCACGACCTTGCTTTCTGCTGGTCTAGATGATTTGGCTCCAAAGGGGGGAGTGCTTTTGCTAGGAGATACAGCAAGCATTCCATTGAACTGGAAGCTAAGACTTCCCCCTGGCCACTTTGGGCTTCTACTGCCCTTAAGCCAACAGGATAAGGAAGGAATAACAGTAGTAGGAGGAGTGATTGATCCAGACTACCAGGTGGAAATTGGACTTTTTCTCCACAATGGGGGCAAGGAAGATTATGTCTGGAAGGCAGGAGATGCTGTAGGGTGCCTTCTGGTGCTACCATGTCCTATGATTAAGGTCAATGGGAAACTCCAACAACCCAAACCAGACAGGACAATAAATGGCCCATCATGGATGAAGGTATGGGTCACTCCTCCAGGGAAAGCGACAAGACCTGCAGAGGTGCTTTCTGATGGTGGAGGAAATATAGAATGGGAAGTAGAAGATAGTCATAAATATCAGGTGAGGCCATGAGACCAGTTGCAGAAACAAGGATTATAATACAATTAACTTCTGTCCTATTTGGTTAAGAATATGCTTGTTCATATATATACATATATTAAGCAGACACTTGTGTTGTTCCCTTTTGAATGTGCAACTGAGATAAGTGTTAAGTGTTGTCATATTTAGGTTATTAGATACTGAAGGACTAAGTGTTCCTCAAGGACATTACCACCTACTCTAAGATATAATGCTTTGCTATTGCACATGAGACACTTATAGCATGTTAGGTGGAATTAATACCTTGCTGTTGTTTGCAATTGACATTTAAGCATAATATAAAGAGAGGCTATTTATCGAGTGTCAAGTTGACAAGGGGTGGACTTGTGATGGTTAATCCTGGGTGTCAACTTGACTGGACTAAGGAACAAATAAGAGAAAAAAGATCTTCGGATTGGACCACCTCAACCCGGATGGCCCACCTCAAATGTGGGCATTTCCTTCTGCCGACAGGAAGTATTAAAGGCCACAGCAGAGGGAGCTAGTCCCTTTTTTTCCCCTGCGGCTTGCCTCTCTCATTGGTGAGTTTGTCTTGCTGCTGTGATCAACCCAGTTGGATCCCAGCATGTACTGAGACCAGCAGATCTCCTGGAATCTATTGGGCCTTCAATGCCAGATTGGGACTACTGAGCCTTGTGGACTGTGCAGTTCCCTGGGTTCTCAGCCTCTCCAATGCAGCATGGCTACTGTTGGACTCCTTGAACTCTGTCATGTGAGCAAATCAATAAATTGTATATAGCTATGTATTCATCCTGTTGTTTCTGTTTCTTCAGAGAACCCTGACTAATGCAGAGGGATACCTGTATGATGTGCAATATTCCATAATTGACAAAATGATTTAAAGCAAGAGCTAGCAAACACTGGCCCATTGTCCATTTTCATCTGTTTGGGGATGCCCATCGTAGCAAAGGTAGAAAGTAGGTGGACAGTGAGGTCCGTGTCTTTCTCTCCTGTATGGGGAGTAGCCCAGATGAATCTGTAATAAGTATCTATGGTGACAAATATGTATTTTTGTTTTCCAAAAGAAGCTATGTGTGTAATATTAGTTTTCCAGCGTGCATTGGCCTTCAATCCCCTGGGGTTATTTCCCATAACCTGTGCTTTAACTAGAATAGAACAGAACGAACAAGTTTTAAGGATCCACTGCAGTTGGGCAAAGGGGATATCAGGAAAGTGAGCTTGAAGGCCTTTTAAGTTAACATGGGTGAAGGAGTAGAAATTTTCTGCATCAGAGAGGGATAGGACATAAATCCCTGTAGAGGAGACTCGGTCTGCAAGAGAGTTGTCTTCAGAGAGAGGTCCTGGCAGGAGGCTGTGGGCACGGATGTGCTGTATGAAGAGGGGATGACTCTATTCTGTAAAAGGGATGAAACTGCAATGGGAAGTGGGGAGAGAGGATTTTTGTCTAATCGGGCAAAGGATCTGGATAGCCAGGGCAGCAGGTTAATCACATAGGTACTGTCTGAGAAGATATTAAGAGGCCTTGGTTTCTGCAAGAGCTAGATAAACAGCATAGAGTTTTCTGTACTGTGGGGAATGGCCAGGGAGTGGATGAAACAGGATCTGAGGAGCTTGGTCCAGGTTGTCATAAATGGTGGCTGCAGCCCCTCACTTCCCTCCATCTGTGACAACAGATGCAGCCTGCCTTACAGGCGCATCTTGGAAATGACAGGGAAGAAGCCAGTTTAGGAATGGGAGAGCAGAGACCCACCTCTCATTAGGGTAGTGATTTTCTGTCTGTCCTGGAAATCCCATGAGTCTTACAGCTATATGAACATGATTTCACATCAGCCACTGGATATCCAGGAGGGAGAAGGGTATCACTATGACATCAGGCTCCTTCCTGTGTCTGGAGGGAACGTTCCCTCCCATTTATTATCATAGCAGCTAAAGAATTCATTTCAGTTAACAGTCAGGGAGTTCCTCCTATGGGCATGTGCAGCCACTATAGTACTCCCCTGGGTTGGTAAAGGGACCCCACGAGCATGGGGGTAATGTTAAAAATAAGCAACTGCACAGGAAGGGAGGGTGTGAAATGTGCTAAAGCCATGCTCTGGAGAGCACCGTTGACTTCAGCCGGAGCTTCTGAGGCCTCTGCTGTGAGCTTTCTCTGGGAAGCTTGGTTTCTGTCACCTTGAAGAAGGTCAAAGTGAGGCTATAGCATTGTGGTGGGGATGGACAGCCATGGGTGGAGCTAGTTAAGATTTCCTAGGAAGGACTGAAGGGATGCTAGCACAAGCTTTGGAGGAAGGGAGAGTACAGGTTTCAGAGGTCTCACTGCAGTGAGAGAAATTTCAGTGCCTAGGAAATGAATTGGGGGAATCATTTGAACCTTTGCATGGGCTATTTTAAATCCAAAAGCTAAAGATGGTACAAGCCTGTCCTTTCAAGTTGTCGGCTCAGTTGATGATTTGTCCCAATCTAAAATGTTGTCCATGTAATGGAAGACTTTCAGACCTTGTTCCATATGGGGTTTAAGAGCCACTGCTACCACCTCTTGGCAGAGCCTTGGACTGTTGGCCATGCCTTATGGCAGGACAGTCCACTCGTTTCGAGTTGCTGGACCTGAATTGTTAATTGCAGGAACTGAGAAAGCGAACCACTTGCAATCCTCAGCATGGAGGGGGATGGAAAAAAAGTCTTTTTATCTAAGGCTAGCAGAGGGGTGTTAGCTGGAATAGCAGAGGCAAGGGGGAGACCCCTCTGCAGTGACTCCCATATATGCATAGTTCTGTTAATGGCTCACAGGTCTTGTAAGAGACGCCAACCTCCTGTTGCCTTTTTTGTGACAAAAACAAGGGTGTTCCAGGGACTGCGTGATGGACAGATATGTCCCAATGAAAATTGTTCCTTGACTAAGTCTTGGAGAGCTTGTAATTTCTCCCCTGGTAAGGGCCACTGCTCAGTCCAGACTGGATCATCTGACTTCCAGTCCAGACGATGGGGAGCATATTCTGGAGTGACCCTCAGGATTGGGGGAGTTTCTGGCTGAGAGGATTGGAGGTGTTTTTTTCTCCAGTTAAATGGTCTGTCTGGGCATGGTTGTCCTCATCTGGAGTGGCAATAACCATATCCAAAGCCTCTAAAATATCTCACTCTAAAAGATTGGTATTAGTGAGTGCTATTAATGGGCGAATCTGACCCATGTGTCCATCAGGGTCTTCCCAGGTGTAAACATTTTTAGTCATATAAGACTGTGAGCACCCTCCTATTCCTAGAAATTTAGGTCCTGGGAGCAAGGGCCAGTCAGGGGGTATTTCTTGCTGTTTTATAATGGTTCTATCTGCCCCTGTATCTATCAAACATTTAAAAGACCTCCCCCCAATTTTAATTGTCAGTGCAGGATGTGAGCCTTCAGAAGTAGGTGCTCCCCAGAGGGCATGCACGGACTCTTTTCCCCCTGTGGGCTAGGGGCTGCCCGTCTAGGAGTTTAAAGGTTGCAATTTTTTCCCATCTTTATCATAATTTGAGCCACAATCTTTCATCCAGTGATATCGTTTTTTACATCAGGGGCAGAGAACATGTGGGGGGCGTTCAGGAGGCCCTCTGGGAGTGACTGGTGCTTTTGGGCACTGTCTTTTCCAATGACCTCTGTCTCCACAGTTAAAACATTTCTCATTTGTGGTGACAGCAGCCACAAAGGCTTGAGCTAGGTAAGTAGCTTTGTGGGAGGCTGTGCCCATGTCCTGAGTTGCCACAATCCATATATCATGATGGTCATCTTTTAAGCCCTGGCACGCTTGTCGGTACTTGGAATTCATTCCCTCCCAAACAATATTTTTGAGTAGTACCTCTCTGGCTGCAAAATTGGGGATCTTCATCTCTAGGCTGCTTTTAGTTCTTAAGATAGTCAGGGCTGGAGAGATAGCCTAGCACTTAAGAGCACCTTGTTTTTTATTTATCCTTGTTGTTTTCTAACAGTAATCTGCTGAATGATAATATATAAAGAGATTCTTGCCACTGAGAAGACCTTCACTGTATGAATGTACCAAATTTACATGATCTATTCATAGAATGAGAGACATTAAGACTGTGCATTTGTGTTTCAAAGAAAGTAGAAGAGAAACTTTACTTTTAAATCTTTGGCTTATCACATACTTCACTTAGAGGTTAAATTTGTCAATCTTGAGGCTCCAGTTGGAATTAAGACTCTCACATTCTGGAAATTTCATGGGCAATATTTAAGGCACTTATAAGTCACTTTTTAGTCTAGAGACTACCTTGGGACATTTTTTCCAATATGTAAGTTTTAAAATGACAATTCATGAAGTATGTTAATTTAATAGTCCATTTCAAAAATAAACTTAGAGAACAAAATATCACATTGTCCTTTCTAAACACATAGTTTTGTTCTTTGTAAGAAATTAATATTAAGGGGCTAGAAAGATGGCTCAGAAGTTAACAGCACTGGCTGCTCTTGCAGAGGACTGGAGTTTGATTCCCAGCACCCAAATGACAGCTAAAAACCATCTGTAACTCCAGTTCCAGGGGATCCAACAGACTCTTTTGAGCTCAGTGGGCATTGCATAAAACACGTGCATTTACATATGTGCAGGCAATATATTCATACACATGAAATAACAAAACTTTTAAAATTAATGTTAAAAAGTGGAATCAAGGCTGGGTGTGGTGGTGCACGCCTATAGTCCTAGCACTTGGTTGGCAGAGGCAGGCAGATCTCTGTGAGTTCAAGGGCAGCCTGGTCTACTGATTGATTTCCAGGACAGCCAGACCTACAGGGAGACCCTGTCTCTAAAACAAAACAAAATAAAGTAAAGCAGTGGAATCTATCCTACAATATTGCATTTTAATTTATGGATGTCTGGCTCCATCTCTCACAAATGTGATTGATAATATTTGATAATTTGTCTTCAAACAAAAAAAAGCATGCAAAAAAAGCATGCAGGGGTGTTTTCCTCAGGACCACCTGCCTCTTGAGTGTATTTCAAGTTAACAACATCACCCCCAGGACCCCAGATGATTACAGCTTAATGCACAAGACACCAAGTACTGTAGCATGTTTGTATTCCTATGCTGCGTGGTCCATGACGAGTTGTTACAAAGTGCTGGGATTTCTAACACAGTAGTGTGCTCAATAGACAAGCAGAAAACACAATAAGGAATTCTACTAATAACTCTCCAATTGGAATATTCTTTCTGAACACTGATATTTACAGAGCTTCTTCAGTTTGCATAATAAGTGTTCTATTTCTTGGCCAAAACTCCCGGATGGAAATCTCACTTTATTATTGGGATGACAATATTATATGCTATAAAGCTTCTGAATTTATCATGGGGAAAAAATGAAAGAAGCATAACACCTCCTAAAAGGAGACAGAGGCAGGTGGATTTCTATGAGTTCAAAGCCAACCTAGTCTACATAGTGAGTTCCAAGCCAGCTTGGGATAGAGGTAGGCCCTGTGCCAAAAAGGCAAAAATGCAAAAAAGCAAATTGATAAACATACAAAGAGGGCTGGAGAGATGGCCTAGCAGTTAAGAGCGCTGACCGCTCTTACAGAGGACCTGGGTTCGATCCCCAGCACCCACATGGCGGCTGAGAACCATCTGAAACTCCAATTCCAGGAGAACTCCAGTTCCAGGGAAATCCGACACCCTCTTCTGACCTCCGCGGCATTGCACGACACGGGTGCACAAACCTACATGCAGACAGTACATTCATACACATACAGAAATAAATAAAAAAAAATTTAAAAACATACAAAGAAAGAAATAAAAGAAACGGTACCATTTAAAATTGCATTTAAAAATAAAATTATTATGTAAGAAAATCAAACCAAGGAAGTGAAAATCTGGTGTGATGAAATGCTTAAGACATTCAAAAATGTTTAAATGGACACTAAAAGACAGAAACACTTTGATTAGTAACATAATCTTGTACAAAAATTCTATATATAATAAAAAAGTTTAAAAAAAGAAAGACTTCTCATACATGAATTTATAGGATTAATATTGTGGAGATGGCCATCCTACCAAAAGCCATCTACAAATTTAATGAAACAGGCATGAAACTCCCAACACAATTATTGACAGAAATTGAAATACAGAGTCCTGCAGTCCTTGCTATAGGGTAAGCAGAAACAATGTTTAAATCCCAGGTGAATTTCACAGACCTGCCTGTGTTCAGAGCCCCCAACTTTGACTGCAGAGACACCAGTGCCACTTTGATCACAAGACCAGGAGTCTCTCTCAGGGCCTCTGGTTTCCTCAGCTCTCCCCTTCCACCTCCTGGTACCTACAGGAACCACACCTCTTCTGCTCTGGAACAGCCTCTCCACGTGGTTCTGTCTCTGGGGTGAACTTGTACATCTGTCCAGTGCCGGTCTGATTCTGCCTGCCTCCAATTCTGTAGAACCCTGCTTTGTATGCGGAGGGCTCCCCAGATCTCTGTGGACTCAGGGACCCTCCAGACTTTGGCACCTCTCCACTTCTGCTTCAGCCCTGCTCTCTCCTCCCAGGCTCTAACAGGAAATGGATGTTTCTGGGTGTGTCACGGGAAGCCCAAGGCTGAAAATGAGGCAGACACCAGGAGAGGGCAGCCTTTCCATTTGCTAACTAAAACAAGTGGGTCTTCCAGAAATCAAAGTTAGATGTGCTTGTAGGTAAAGCATAGAAAATTCCAATTTAAAACTTACTAAAAAGAAAGATGCAGGAATTTTAGGAAACCATTAAAATGCCATACCTGCAAATGATGGACTTAGAAAAAAGAGAAAAAAGGAATGGATAATATTTTAAATTCAATCACAGAAGAATGTTTCCCAAAGCTACAGAAAAAGTTATGCATACAAGTACTAGAAGCACACAGAACATCAAATACACAGGTTCAGAAAAGAAACTCTCCATAACATATCACAGTTAACACACTAAAGACACAACTACACAATGGTATTGAAAGTTCTAAGAGAGAAGGGCTAAGTCCCCTACAATGCCAGACTAATCACAATAACAGATTGATTGTTCAATGGTAATTAAGAAATATTCACTATTTTTCTTTATTATATTTGATTTTATGCAAACTTTTACATTCAGAGGGACTTGGAATGATTTTTCTTTTCAGAACTGCCAAAAACTGAGTTTCTCAGAACATGAGGCTCCCATGGAGTTCATTAGAGAAGGAGAACAAAATTTTCTCATAGAGAGCAGAATTTCTGAGGGCTTCATACAGAGGCTTGATGCTGCAGCATCAGCCTGCTCAATGGGAAAAAACACATGTGTGGCACTGTAAACATAAAATGGATGGAGTGATCATAGACCATCTTCTGTTAAATTCCTGGGCTAATGTTCTTTCTTACTATAGGCTAAAAATAGATTCTTATATTTACAGACAACTACATCAGCCACCACTCATCAAAGAATATGCTTTTGCAACAGATGGATTGTACTACACAGTTCAACAACTGTGCATACACAGAGAATAACTGTCTGTGAGAAGCCAAACCCTAAGTAACAAATTTACAGAGGAAGTTTTATAGTTTTGTCTCACAGAGCTTGATGGAATGAGGAATAGAAAGAATAATGATTCATCTTTCAACTCTCATCAGGGTAATATCCTCATCCAACAGAGAAAGAAAAACACAGAAGGCCACAATATCTGAAGTGAGAGAATAAGAGATGACAGAGTGTGTGTCACTGGACAGGTCTCCCACATTAAATCTCCCTCACCCAGACCTCAGGGATCATGGCAGAAGAGGGGGCAGAAAGATTGTTAGAATCTGGGGTGGTGCTTGATCATAAGGAATGGTGACAGCAAGGCACAAAACCCATGCCAATCCAAGCAGATAAAACCCAGAACAGATCTGAGGACAGGAGGCCTCAAATTTTGCTGAGGGACTGTCAGCAACTGATCACTGTGGATGAGGGATAGTTGGTCTTCTTCAAGAGAGTAATGCTAGACAGGATTAATAGGCATCAACAGTCATATGGATACATGACTTGACTTGAAAATCCTTAACATATAGGGTTGGAACAAGCATGGGAAGTCTAAATGTGATTAAGATGAATTGTATGAAATTCAGAAAAATTCAATTAATTTTTAATTTCATTAAAAATGTTCATTGAAAAAATGAAATCAAAATCTCAGGGTCAAGAAGCATTATATAGAGAGGAATGATCTATCCTCCTAACCATGCCTGTATAAACTATATCCTATCTGTGATCAATAATGAAGACACAAAGATACTTACAAAATAAGCATATGAGCAGCATGAGAAAGGATGCTTGCCAAATAATCTAGACTGACTTCTCATGCACACAGAGATTTGCAACTTCCCAAACTCAGAGAACTTTTAGAAATGTACAGTGTGGGGCAATCTTATGTATTATGCAAGATTAAGGTTTTGCAATCTCTCTTCTGACAAAACTGGAATAGAGACATCAACAGTAGGTAGAAAATAGAGGAATCTACACACATATTTAACACATTCCTATTCAAAGGGGGGAAGACAATACAGAATTTCATGCTCTTTAAATATATTATGGGATTATCCACATACTACCATGTGGTTTTTTGGCAGAAATGCATAAATACTCCCAAAGCAAAGAAAAATCACAAGCAATCAGAAGGACATAAAATTTTTCAAGCTGAAACAAAAATGCAATATTTACACATTTCACAAAATATTATATTTCATCTATTAAAATGCTAACATTTCCAAGAAATCTGACATGAGATAATCAATAATTAAATAAATGATTAAATAAAGTGATATTTAAGTACTAGTAAGCCCCCCGTAGTTCACATAGGATAAAATATAGTCATTTGACATTTACTACAGGTCACATAGTGAAGACATTGTTATACTATCTACTGAAACAGACCATGGCACAAATATTTTCAGGTCTTCATGCTTCTTTACTTAGGAACTCTCAGCTGGGTCCCTCTTTCATCCATTCAAACCTACCTGGTTGGCTACAGTATCCACTCTCTTCACATTCCAGGACTCTTTGCTTGACTCCAGGTAGGAGATCAAGACAGGCTTACACCTAGCAAGACCAGTGTATGAGAAAGAGTGGTGTGATTCTTGCTGGATTGCTTAGGAAGTAAGAGGTTTCAAACAGTAACCTGCTGAATGATAATACGTAGGTCAAAGATAATTCACTGAATAATTTCCCAATTTTTGTTTTCTCACATAATAATTAAAATACATAAGAATTTCTCCATTTTATATACTGAGTTCTATCATTGATTGTAAATGCAGCTACAGAAATGGCACTTTATGATTCTGGCTACAATAGCATGTATTAATGGATGATTGAAATTTACACACAAACTACTGATGATGGATAATTCCTCTAACAGGTGGAAATTGAAAGAAATGATAAAGTGTGAAAATGCTCTTCTCAATGTCCAGATATTCCCAATACACTGATTTTTAATAAATTTAAAAAATACTCAGATAAACTAACATATGAACAAAGTAGACTGTTCTCTGTCAAAGGAAGCAGAACAGCATTAAAAAAATTCTGCAAGAAAAAAAAAATCTCCTCACCTATAGACACCAGATTGCTGTAATTTTCCAACATCATCTCCCTGTACAAAGCCCTCTGAGAATAGTCTAGACACTTCCACTCCTCCTGGGAGAAGTCAATGGATACATCCTTAAAGGTAATTGGATCCTAAAATGAAAAATGATCATTTGATCAAGTATTAGTCACTTTTCTGTTGCTGTGATAAAATCACCATGATTCAAGGGAACATATAAATGGAAGAATTTATTTGAGCTTATGATTGACAGTTCCATGGAATTAAGAGTCCAATGTGGTGGGGAGGCATGGTGGCCAGGGCTGGAGCAGAAAGCAGAGGCTCACATCTTCAATGAGCACAGGAAGTTAAGAGAGAGACTGGAGACTGGCAAGGCTTGTTAAACTCATTAAGACCACCCCAGTGACATACTTCCTCCAGAATGGCTACACCCTCTAAGAGCTCTCAAAACAGCACCACCAACTAGAGACAAACTGTTTGAATACTTAAAGCCTGTGGGGGATACTCTCACTCAAACCACCACAACCATATGATGTGAACAGGGTACTACACAAGTGAAATACACAAAATTAGTAAAGATGTTATGATGACTAGAAGAACAATCAGAATTGTTCAAAGCATATGATTTTTTTCCTGGTATATTTGTAATGAAAATAAACTTTATTACATCAAGTAAGAAACACATACAAAGATACAAACAGTTTCAGCCATTTCCTTCCAGATCAGCTTACTGCAATTGTAGAACCAACATCTACACACTGTCTCAGGATGGAAATATTCAGGGAATTTGTTTACTTACGTACACAGCTCTTTCCTCTGTATTTTACAACTTGTTCATTTTTGTTGTTGATTTGTCTTTTGGAGACACTTGCTGTCAGAGCTGGCCTGGAGCTTGCTCTGTAATCCAGGTTGGCCTTGGACTCACAGCCATTTGGCTTGCTTCTGCTTCTTGTCTACTGGCATTAAAAGCATGCATCACCAGGCCTTGCCACTTTTTCATATTTAAAGACTGATTTCAAAGCACTCACAGTCAAGCACACGCTAGGAGAAAACAGCTTCTTTGAGCAGAATCTACACTGAATAGCAAGCTGGCCAGCTACTAAGTCAAATGTGCCATTGGTATGCACTGAAGTCCTCAGAGTCCAATGAGTTTAGGAAAAGGAAAAAATCATTATGGATGATGCAAATGGCAAAAGAAGACTAATAGGAGACAACAGTCCTTGGGGGCAAACATTAGTTTCCTGTAATTTGACATGCATATAAAATTAAGGCCTCACCATAAGAATACCATTTCCCTCCTGTATATTTTTTTTTGCTCTTTTTGAGTCAGGGTCTCCCTGTGGCCCCAGCTGTCCTGAAACTCACTCTATACTCCAGGCTGGACTTCAACTCACAAAGATCCGCCCGCCTCTGCCTCCCAAGTGCTATCCCTCCTGTATTTTTAACCTACAAGATCTATTGTACATATTTTTCCTATGTAAAGTAACACTGATTTGTAAATATGTTTAAGAAATTCACATGTTTATGATCAGGCACTGTAAACCTAGATAAAACATTGTTTTTTGGCTTATCAAGATCTGTGACCAGTTCTAAATTAACCCTTTCCTAACAAGCTCTGCAGTGAGGTCGGTGCCCCAGGTATAAAAGACACATTCTCCAGCAGCACAGAGCAGAAGTATATCCTAGAGCCTGCATGTAAGGAGTAAATTACAGAAATATTAGGGTAGAAAATATTCTAAAATTATTTTTTATAATACTTTCTCATTTTATCCTCATATTTTCTCTCTCTCTCTCTCTCTCTCTCTCTCTCTCTCTCTCTCCCTCATCTTTTTCTGACAGGGTCTCTCTGTAGTGCCAGCTAGCCTGGAGCTCACTATGTAAATCCAGGCTGGCATTGAACACACCTGCCTCTGCCTCCCAAGTGCTGGGATAAACGTGTGTACCAACACACCCAATTTATCCTAATTTTCTTGCTGAAAATTTATCTAAAAGGAATACACTGGGCAATATGTATACAACAATAAGAAGATTTTGCCGACAGGGCTCCTTACTGAAAATTGATTAAAAAAAAAAAGTGGAAAACTACATGCATAAAATATCTGATCAACAAATATTTTCATTGAGGTACAAAGAACCAGTAATGTAAACATCACTGTGAATTGAGTGTGAAATACAAATGCCAACAGATAAAATAATCCAGCTTCAGAATCTCCACCTGTAAAACTGAGTAATTAGCAAACAAATATCAAAGGTTTATTTCTCCACAGGAAGGAAAAGCAGTGATAAGAGATTCTGCATTAAATGTCATGATTTGTGTCCTTCATTCTGTAAATTACCAGAAGAAACTGTACTCCTAGTAAACTAAAAGTGATCAAGTCTGAGTCTGGGCTGTGGTTAAAAGCACTTCAAGCAAGGGAATCATCTCCCAGGAGACTAATGGTTACAGGTGTCAACAAACCCAGCAGTAAACCTTCAGGCCTGGGATGGTGGAATTAAAATTTTAGCCTTTGTTAAAATAACAAACTACAAATCTGTTGCGTGTTTGGAGGCTGTCCATTTTAACACATTTCTCATATTATGTAAACTCACCAAAGTTTGATAACCATTGATTTAAAGGTTCCCCACCCCAGTGGTTTTTTTTTTTAATCCTTGTTGTTTTCTAACAGTAATCTGGTGATTAATAATATGTAAAGAAGAGATGATTCGTGACACTGAGAAGACCTTCGCCTTATGAATGTACCAAATTTACGTGATCTACTCATTGAATGAGAGACATTAACATTGTGTATTTGTGTTTCAAAGAAAGTAGAAGAGAAACTTTACTTTTAAATCTCTGGCATATCAAGTACTTCACTGAGAGGATAAATTTGTCAGTCCTGAGGCTCTGGTTGGATCCAAGACTCTCACATTCTTGAAATTTCATGGGCAATATTTAAGGAGCGTATAAGGCACTTGTTAGTCTAGAGATTACCTTGGTACATTTCTTCTGGTATATAAGTTTTAACATGACAATTCTTGTTAATTTAATAATCCATTTCAAAAATGAATTTAGAGAACAAAATGTCACATTGTACCTTATAAACACATACTTTTGTTCATTGTAAGAAAATAATATTAAGGGGCTGTAAAGATGGCTCAGAAGTTAACAGCACTGGCTGCTCTTGCAGAGGACTGGAGTTTGATTCCCAGTACCCCAATGACCGCTGACTACCATGAGTAACTCCAGTTCCAGGGGATCCAACAGACTCTTCTGAGCTCAGTGGGCATTGCATAAAACATGTGCATTTACATATGTGCAGGCAATATACTCATACATATGAAATAAAATAAAAAAACATTTTTAATTAATGTTAAAAAATGGAATCTAGGCTGAGCATAGTGGTGCATGCCTTTAATCCTAGCACTTGGGAGGCAGAGGCAGGTGGATCTCTGTGAGTTCAAGGGCATCCTGGTCTACAGACTGAGTTCCAGGACAGCCAGACCTACAGGGAGACCCTGTCGCAAAAACAAAACAAAACAAAACAAAAAAGTGGAATTTATCCTCCAATATTGCATTTTAATTTATGGATGTCTGGCTCCATCTCTCACAAATGTGATTGATAATATTTGATAATTTGTCTTCAAACAAAACAAAAGTGTGCAGAGGTGTTTTCCTCAGGACCACCTGCCTCTTGAGTGTACTTCAAGATAACACCATCACCCCCAGGACCCCAGGTGATTACAGCCTAATGCCCAAGACACCAAGTACTGTAGAATGTTTATATCCCTATGCTGTGTGGTACATGATGAGTTGTTACAAAGTGCCTGGATTTCTAACACAGTAGTGTGTTCAATAGACAAGTAGAAAACACAATAGGGAATTCTACTAATAACTCTCCAATTGGAATATTCTTTCTGAACACTGGTATTTACAGAGGTTCTTCAGTTTGCATAATAAGTGTTGTACTTCTCAGTGAAAACTCCAGGTGGAAATGGCACTTTTTTATTGGGAAGAAAATATTATATGCTATAAAGCTTCTGAATTTATCATGGGAAATAAATGAAAGAAGCATAACACCTCCCAAAAGGAGACAGAGGCAGATGGATTTCTATGAATTCAAAGCCAACCTAGTCTACATAGTGAGTTCCAAGCCAGCTGGGGATAGAGGTAGACCCTGTGTCAAAAAGGCAAAAATGCAAACTGATAAACATACCAAGAAAGAAATCAAAGAAACAATACCATTTAAAATTGCATTTAAAAATAAAATTATTTTTTTGTCTTTTTTTTACATAAATTTATTTTTATTTTTTTAACAAATCTAGACCTGTGTTCCCACCCATTCCCCCACTCCTCCAGAGCTCATGCATTCTGCCAGACATGCCTTTCATCTCTTCCTCAGTCTTTTTCAATATTCTCCATGAGGAAGTTGACTGTTTTGAGCAGAAATTCACTGTTTCAATCAGCTCTTTGATGTAGTCCTTTCTGTTGTTGTTATTGTTGTTGTTGTTGTTGTTTCCAATATGCATTATGCCCAACTGCTTTGGACAAAAGCTCAGGGGGCCCTATGCAAGAAATACTTACAACTAGGTAATTGGCACTAGCATCCACAGATGAGGGATACCATTCATCATTTCTTTTTCTGGGACTGTGTTACTTCACTCTGCATGTTGTCCTCTAGCTCCAGCCATTTTCCTGCAAAGCTCATGATGTCGTCTTTCTTTACTGCTGCATAGAACTCCATTGTGTAGATGTACTACATTTTCTCCATCCATTCATCAGTTGAGGGGTATTTGGGTTGGTTCCAGCTCCTTGCTATTGTGAAGAGAGCTGAAATAAACATGGCATTGCATGTATCTCTGTAGTATGAATCTTTGGGCATCCCAGGATGGTAGCTGGCTGGTAGGTTCGATTTTCAAGTCTTCAAGGTTCTCCACACTGCTTTCCATAGTGGCTGTATGAGTTTACATTCCCACCAAGCAGTGGATGAGTGTTCTTTCCCCACAACCTCGATCCAGCACTTGGTATCATTTGTTTTTTTTTTTTTCTTTTTTTTTTTTTTTTTTTCTTAAAGTGGTTTTCATTTTGCATTTCCTTAATGATTAGTTGATGTTGAACACTTCTTAAGGTTTTCTCAGCATCTCTAATTCCTCACTTGTGAAGTCTCTGTTCACTCTTTCTCCATCTATTGAGTGGTGTCATTTGTTTTCTTTTTCTTTGTTTTTGAGTAGTTTATATATTCTGGAAATCAATGCTTTGTCAGATGTATCTGCAGTGAAGGTTTCCTCCCACTCTGTTGGATTTCTCTTCACTTCTTGATTGTTTCTTGATTGCTTTTGAGTAATGAGGTCCCATTTGTCAATGTGACTTAATCTTGTGCAGCTGTTGTTTGATTTAGGAAGTCTTTCCTATCGCCTATGTCTTGTAGTCTGCTGCCAACTTTTTCTTCTATCACCTTCAAGTTTGGGGTTTCACGTTGAGGTCTTTGATCCATCTGGAGTTGACTTTGTAAAGGGGAGAGGGTAGTTTAATTTCATTCTTCTACAAGTGGTGATCCAGTTTTGCCACACCACTTGCTGAAGATGCCTTTTTTCTCCATTGTGGCTTCTTGGCCCCCTTTCAAATATAAGATGGCTGAAATTGTATGTGCTCAGATTTGGATCTTCAGTTTTGTTCCATTGGTCAACAGGTCTGTTTTTGTGGCCAGTACCGGCTGTTTTATGACTATGCCCTGTAGTATAGTTTGAAGTCTGGTATAGAGATTCCCCCCTGTTTAGCTCTTTTCACTCAGGGTTGTTTTTGGCTATTTGGGGTCTTTTTTTTCCAAATGAATTTAAGAACTTTTGTTTCCAAGCCTTGAAGAAACTCTTGGATTTTGATTGGAATTGCTTAAAATCATACAAGAGTTTCAGTAAAATGGACATTTTTACAATGTTAATTTTCCCAATCCATTGAGCATGGGGAGGTTTTCCATCTTCTGATGTCTTCTTCAATTTCTTTCTTAAAGGTTTAAATTTTTGTTATAGAGATCCTTGGTGTCTGTTGTTTAGGTTTTCTTCCTAGGTTATTTATTGTTTTTTGAGGCTATGTTGAGTGGGAGTCTCCTTTAATTATTTCTCCAGTGCGTAGGGTCAAGGAAGAGATAAAGAAAGAAATAAAAGCATTCCTGTGAACGAATGACAATGACATCACACACAACAAAACCTATGGGATACTTAAAAATCGAATCCTAAGAGGGAAGTTTATAGCCCTGGTGCCTACATTAGAAAAACAGAAAGAGCACAAGTGAATGATCTAACACTACAGCTAAAAGCACTTGAGAGGCAACAACAATGAACCCTAAATGCAACAGACAGGAAGAAATAAAAAATCAGAGGCAGAAATCAATGAAATAGAAACAAAGAAAACAATACAAAAAAAATCAATGAAGTCAAAAGTTTGGTTCTTTGAAAGAATAAACAAGATAACAGACCTCTAGCCCAGTTAACAAAAGAAAGAAGGAACAATTCCAAATCAATACATATCCTGATGAAAAGGGAAATATCACAAAGACAAGGAAAAGATCAGAAAAATCATAGTGGGAATATTACTAGAACCTATATTCTACCAAGTTTGAAAAATAGAAGAAATGGATGAATATCTGAAATCCTGGGAATCACCAAAGCTCCCAAGAAGAGATCAGCAGCTAAAACAAACCCATAACATATGAAGAAATAGAGGATGTAGTAAGAAGCCTCCCAACTAAAAAAAGCCCCGGCCAGATGGTTTCATGGCAGAATTCTATAAAAACATTTCAAAAAGACTACAACCATTACTGAAATGTGTTAGAAGTATACAATCAGAGGGAATTCTCCCAATTCCTTCTTGAAGCCAGCATCACTCTATTACCAAAACCAGCAAAGATCCAACTAAAAAGGAGAATTATAGACCCATCTCCCTATTAATGAACACAGATGCCAAAATTCTAAACAGGATACGGCAAATCGCATACAGACCACATCAAGAAGATCATGCCACATGACAAGTTGGATTCAACCACAGATGCAGGGATGGTTCAACTATGAAAATCATAAAATATTAAACACATAAACGGAACAAAGACAAAAACCACACCATCATCTCAATTGATGCTGAAAAGCCTTTGACAAAATCCAGCATCCCTTCATGCTTAAAGCCTAGAAGGAATTGGATTGGAGGGGATCATTCCTCAAGTTATCAAAGCCATATACAGGAAACCCACAGCCAATATCATTCCTAAATGGGGAAACAGAACATTCCCTTTAAATAGGAACTCAGGCAAGGCTGCCCCTGTCACCACTCTCTTCAATATAGTGTTGAAACATTGCTAGAGCAATAAGGCGAAAGGAAATTAAAGGCAAGCTATCCCTATTTGCGATGAATGATTGTTTACTTAGGGATGCTAAAAACTCCACCGAAAACTCCTAAAACTGATTAACAGCTGCAGCAAAGTGCAGGATAAAAATTAAACCTTAAAAAAAAAATCAATGGCTTTCGTTACACCAAGAACAAGCAACCGGAAAAATTAAAGTTATATTTAAGAAATTAACACGGAATAAAAACAAAAAAAGAAAGTTAAACATAAAAAAAAAAAAAAAAATTTTAAAGGATCATAAAAGATAGAAAGACCTTCTCACACTCTGAATTTTCTAGATAGATATTGTGGAGAGGCCAGCCTACCAAAGCATCTACAAATTTAATGAAAGCAGGCATGAAACTCCCAACACAATTATTGACGAAACTGAAATAGAGAAATCCTCAATCCTTGCTATAGGTAAGCAGAAACAATGTTTAAATCCCAGGTGAATTTCACAACCTGCCGGTGTTCAGAGCCCCCAACTTTGACTGCAGAGACACCAGTGCCACTTTGATCACAACGACCAGCGAGTCTCTCTCAGGGCCTCTGGTTTCCTCAGCAATTCCCCTTCCACCTCCTGAGTACCTACAGGACCACACCTCTTCTGCTCTGGAACAGCCTCTCCACTGGTTCTGCTCTCTGGGGTGAATTGTACATCTGTCCAGTGCTGGTCTGGTTCTGCCTGCCTCCAATCTGCAGAACCCTGCTTTGGATGTGGAGGGCTCCCCAGTCTCTGTGGACTCAGGGACCCTCTAGACATTTGGCACCATTCCACTTCTAGCTTAGCCCTGCTCTCTCCTCCCAGGTCTAACAGGAAATTGGATGTTTCTGGGTGTGTCACATGAAGCCAAGGCTGAAAATGAGGCAGACACCAGGAGAGGGCAGCCTTTCCATTTGCTAACTAAAACAAGTGGGTCTTCCAGAAATCAAAGTTAGATGTGCTTGTAGGTAAAGCATAGAAAATTCCAATTTAAAACTTATTGGAAAGAAATATGCAAGAATTTTAGGAAACCATTAAAATGCCATACCTGCAAATGATGGACTTAGAAAAAAGAGAAAAAAGGAATGGATAATATTTTAAATTCAATCACAGAAGAATGTTTCCCAAAGCTACAGAAAAAGTTATGCATCCAAGAAGCCCACAGAACATCAAATACACAGTTTCAGAAAAGAAACTCTCCAAGACACATCAAAGTTAACACACTAAAGACACAGACTACACAACGGTATTGAAAGTTCTAAGAGAGAAGGGCTAAGTCTCCTACAATGCCAGACCAATCACAATAACAGATTGATTGGTCAGTGGTAATTAAAAAATTATTCACTATATTTCTTTTATTGTAATTGATATATTCAAACTTTTACAATCAGAAGGACTTGGATTATTTTTTTTTTTCAGAACTGCCAACACTGAGTCCTATACTTCATGAAACAATTGACGGAGAAGTAAAAGCTTTTGATGACATAGACTAAAAGAACTTATGACCATAGAGACTGCTCTACAGAAGACACTGGAAAGATTACAAGGCACAAAATTAAAGGATAAGCAAATCTAGATGTCACAGGAGAAAAATAATACCAAAACACTTTTTTTTGTATGTGTATGAATGTACTGTCTGCATGTAGGTTTGTGCACCCGTGTCGTGCAAAGCCGCGGAGGTCAGAAGAGGGTGTCGGATTCCCCTGGAACTGGAGTTCTCCTGGAATTGGAGTTACAGACGGTTCTCAGCCGCCATGTGGGTGCTGGGGATCGAACCCGGATCCTCTGCAAGAGCAGTCGGTGCTCTTAACCACTAGGCCATCTCTCCAGCCCTGCCAAAACTCTTAATCTAAGAGGCCAGAGAAAACAGCACAGTATCAAAAAAAGGACAGGACTGTATATGCATTATCTATAATAATTCTGAATATCAATAGTCCCAATTCCTAGGCATCAAAGGACACAAACTAGCAGATTAGATTAGGAATGGGGATCCATTTTCTGGCTGCCTCAGAGAAACACATGTTGCTATCAAAGACAGACACTACCAAAGGATAAAGGAAATGAAAAGCTAAGCAATCATGGAACTAGGAAACAAACAAACATGTCTACAAAAACAACAAGCAAAATAGATTTGAAACAGAATTTTACAGAAAAGATAAACAATATTACACCCTCAATAAGGGACCAATTTATCAGGAGGATACTACAATTCTAAATATGTACACACCAAAGATGGATTCTCTCAATTTTATAAAAGAAATACAACTAGATGAAAAAACACACAGATTCTCTCCAATTCATTAATAGGAAATTTTAATACTCTATCCCACAAAGACAGAAACTGAACAGAGAAACAATGGAGTTGGATAAATCCATATATCAAATTCACCTTCCCCCAGTGAACCTCCTTGCAAAAGACATTGATTGATACCACCCAGGCATTTTGCTGGGAAAGGATAGAACAGTGAACATTTTCAGAGACAGCAGATATACCTTGGCCACCCTTAATGTCCACACAATGATTCCTGAATATGAGGAAAGAGGATTCTTAATTGCAAATGGAAAAAAAAAACTTTCAAAACAAAGAAGAAATTGCAGCTCTTGGGGATATCGGGCTCCCCAAAGACATGGCAGGGACCACCAAAAGGCTGACACTCCCAAGGTAAAAGGAAATTAACTGGTGGACCAATTAAATAGAGCCCCAGAGCTGCTGCACTACCTGTGGAGACACTCATCAATTTTCCCAGAACCTTCCCTGTCCTTGTCTCCCATGAGCCAGCATAGCCTATGAAGGAAGTAAACAATGCCTGCTCCCTGGGAACAAAAAGGGACCCTGGAGTATAGTGCACTCTGCCAGACTCCAGTATCATAATTCACACACATTCTGGTGCCTCCTTGAGGACCAGCTTCACCACACAACCCACCTGGCTGCCACAAAATCAACTCACCTATATTCGTAAAATACCAAACTGAACAGTTTTGGGAATTAACCACCCAGATCACCTCTCCTCATCTCTCTTGTATTCAAATCAACCCTAAACAAAGGGACAAGTGTACACTGGCTGTCTGCCTAAGAGGACTAAACCCTTGGGGAAAATGGGAAATTGACTTCATTCAAATAAGGGCCCCTCCTGTAGGGTAAGGACATCTGCTAGTATTTGTGGACACATTCTCCAAATGTGGGGAGACATTTGCTACAAAAAAAAAAAAAAGAACCAGCCTCACTGTGGTCAACAACCTCCTACATGAAATAATTTCTAGGTTTGGGTTGCCTCTGCCAATTGGCTTAGATAATGGACCTGCCTTCATATCACATGTAGCTAAAGGTCTAAAGGTCACTAAGTGGAAACTACACTGCATATACTGGACCCAAAGCTCTGGACTGGTTGAATATATAAATCATACTACAAAGTCCACACTCTCTAACTTACTCTAAGAGAATGGTAAAAAGTGGCTCAACCCCCTACAACACGTCCTCCTTAAGGTTAGATGTACTCCCTGTAACAGGTAGACTTCATCTCCTGTGAGATCATCTTCCCCCAGCTGCCTTCCCTACTACCTAGATTAAGGGACTCTATTCTAGAAGGAATTGCCAACCAGTTTCTACTTCCAGTTTCTCCAAGGTGTCCAGACTGTGGTGATTTTCTTTTTGGTCTTTTTGGGACAGGGTCTACATTTAGTCCCAGCAGGCCTGGAGCTTGCTTTGCAGACCAGCCCTGAAAGTTTTTGTTTTATTCTTTTGAGGCAAGATCTCAGGTAGCCCAGACTGGCTTCAAACTCTCTACGTAGGTAAGGATGTCCTTGAACTTCTGATCTTCCTGTCTCTACCTCCCGAGTGCTAGGATTACAGGCATGTAAAAAAAAAAAACCCTACCTCCAGGTTTTATTCTTCAGAAAAGAATAGAAGATAACCAGATATTTTATTGCAGAATACAAGAGGGCACACTCTCAAAAGTTTAGACTGGAAGGAGACCAAAAAGATCACTATGCCAATCTATACTATGTCACTCTATAGTTTTGATAATCATCTTTTGTAAAGCTTCTTGAAAAGACAGCGATTACTAAGGCATAATTTCTATTTGGGTATGTAAAATTTTGAGTCCCATTTGGCTTGACCCTTACTGAAGGGGATATTGTTACTATTCAAGGTCTTTATCAGCCTCCAACTAGATAGTGATCTTGTAAAATATAGTTATAGAGAACACATAGTTTTGACCAGTAATTAGAAATCCTTCAGTTTCATTTCTTAGTTTTATGAACCAGTGATTATTTTTAATATTGGATGTTATGTGCATGAGTGCATTGGCTGCATGTGGAGAGTGCACTCATTTCATTCAATGCTGTGGTGAGAAAAGGGTGAATCCCCGGGAACTGGATTAAAGTACAGTTTTGAGCAGCCATGTGTGTTCTGGGTACCAAAGCCATGTCTGCTGCAAGAGTAGCCAGTACTCTTAATGGCTGAGCCATCTCTCCAAAACCATAAACAGAACACAACTAAAAAACTATTTTGAGGGATTGGCCTCCATGTATGTAAGTGCACCAGCTTTGTGCAATACCTGTGCAAGTCAGAAGGTGGCATCAGATCCTTGGAACTAAAGTTAATGCACAGGTGCTAACTGCCATGTTGGTGCTAGGAACCAATCCTGGGTCCTCTGGCAAAGCAGCAGCAATAGACCTGCACCCTTAGAATTGTCTGAATAAATAAGAAGTGAAACTCTTCAATTTAGCTTTTACCAGTGGGTTTCAACTTGGAGGATGTGATGATTAATCCTGTTAATCCTAGGTGTCACCTTGACTGGATTTGGGATTAACAAAAATGAGAAAGACATCTTCATATTGGATTATCTCAAGCTGGATGACCCACCCTAAATGTGGGCATTACCTTCTGATGGCAGCCAGCATAAAAGGCCATGGCAGAAGGGAGCTTGTCCCTTTTTTGCTGCTTGCCTTCTCTCTCACTGGTGAGTTCATCTTGCTGTAATCAACTCTTCAGATTCCAGTCTCTGTTGGACTGAAGATGAGCAACTCTCCAGGAATCCACCAGGCCTTGAGCACTGGATTGGGATGACTGAGACATCCAGCCTTGAGGACTGAGCAACGACCTGGATTCTGAGCCTCTCCAGTGTGGTACAGCTATTCTTGGACTACTGAGATTCTAACCCATGAGCAAATCCAATGAATCCAGATAGATAGATAGATAGATAGATAGATAGATAGATACATATTCATTTTACTGATTCTGTTTCTTTAAAGAACCTTAACTAATAAAGATTTTGGTAGTAGGAGTGGATCTAGAGAAACAGTACTGAAAGGATGCACTACTTTTATGGGCTTGGTAGTTTCTGCAGCCAGCTCTCCATGACAAGAAAGCCTACACTGCTAAAGGCTATCCTGGTGGCATGGAGAAGAATGAAAATCCTTGGTGCAGACTATCTGAAGCAATTATGAAGACAGATGCTACTGAGTTCCCTAACTCACCTCTTGTGAGGAGCAAAGAATTTAGCAAATCTCTATATAAAACATTTGACAAATTGTGGGAAAATAAGAAAAATGATGATGTTGACTGGTTGCTCCTAGCATCTCTGGATAAAGTGATGGAGGAAAACAAGGAGCTCAGTGATAAAGTTAACCAGCTCAAGATTCACATCAACAGTTTAAAAGTTTCCAAGTGCGCCCTGGAAGAGACTCTTCACTCCAGCAGCCAATGAACTAAAGCTGCAGAAAATCAAGCTGGAAACCTTATTATATGATTGGCTGATTTACAATGCAAATTTAATTTCCAGCCATGGAGATTGTCAGCAATCACAGTGAGGGCACTAGTAGGGAAGGGTGGAATCCTGAAACGGGGTGGAGATGTTTGGCAGAACCACGTTGAGGATAAGGACTTTGAACCCTCAGATTCTGAGGGATTTACTTCATCTGAGGACTTAATCCCCCCACCCTCAGCAGAGAAGGCATCCCCACACCCTGCAGACCTGCCCCCCCACCCTTGCCTAAGAAAACTAATTCCACCTTCACAAAGGGAGCTGATGTCCCCCAGTGCCCAACAATTGTAGCCTCTAGACCTATAACCAGAGTCAAGGCTAAGCAGGCCCCTAGTTGTGAGATAGAAAGTATGGTCCAGGAGGTGGTGCACTACACCACTACAGAACTTAGTGAGTTTGCTAATTCATTCAGGCAGAATTCTAATGAATGCATGAGGGAATAGATTTTAAACATGTGGGATAATGGTGGAAGTAATATAAAAATTGGACCAGACTGAGTTTATCTGTTTGGAACAACTAAGGGTAGATTCTAGGTTTAACACGGATGCTCAAGTGGTTAAAAAGGGTGTTAAAAGTTTATTTGATTGGTTGGTTGAGGTATGTATTAAAAGATGGCCTACTGACAAAATTAGAGATGTCTGATAGCCCTTGGCTTAGTATTGATAAAGGGATTCAAAGAAAAAAATCAAGAATAAGGCTAGATTCCTGGTATATCCCAACATACCACCTCTGGTTCTGAGCCACAAGCTCCTCTGAAAAGTTTCATTTCCCCACCTCTCCTCCAAATCCACTCCATTACACTCCACTACTCCTGAGATTTCTAGGCCAGCCCCCTTTGGATCCCAAATTTTGGCCACTCCTCTCTGATCCTCCATGAGTTTCTAAGGCTCACCCTTATTCAGGTTCTGCAGCACAGCTTTCCACGTGGTTTCTGTGTCTCTAGTGAGTTTTTCCATCACCCGGATAGACATATTTACCTGTCTCCATGCCTCTGATCCTCCTTCACACTGCTATAGAGGTTCCTGGGACTATCCTGAGACATGGGGTCCCCTCTAGGCCGGATACTGTGCAGCCCTCCTCAGATTCTGCACCACACAGCTCCATTTGGTCACTTCTACTCTGGTGAGTTTCCTAGTCACAATAAAACCCAGCAATCTAGCTGGCCTTGGACTCATTCCAAAGTCTTCTTTGGCCCCGCCCACTAGCAGCCTGCCTCCTTCCCCCCACTTTGCTCTCTGACATCACTCACATTCCATCCTTCCTCTAAATCATGTTTCCTCGGTTCCCATTACCCACCCATCATTGCCCTAAACACTGCCTTCTGTCTCGTTGCAATCACTCCTATGACCCTTATGGGGTTCCCACTGCACTGACACCCCACCCTTTCCACTCACCTCTAACTCATTTAACAAGGACCCCCTTCTGTCAGTCCATCCCTGAACACCCTCTACTAGGGCATTTTACATGGTTGATGTCTTTATCAATTACAACTGGACCTAAGGACACCATATCCATCTATCTTAATGTGAGAATGTAAATAAAAACAGAAAATGTTCTTTGCCTTTGTATGCCAGGGCTGAGTAGTTCATAAGTTGAGACCTTAGAAAACACCTAGATTTCAACTCTATACTTTGATCAATACAAAGACAGAATGCATAATAGGGGATTTGACAGATGATTTTCCACCTCTAATATTCTGCAAAATCATAGATAATATTTACAGAGTTTTTTACTTTTCATGATTAATGTTCTACTTCCAAATAAACCCCTCAGACCGAAATTCACCAAGATTGATCTGGTTATAGCTGCTGCTGAGTGACAGTTTTGCCAACCACAGAGACCAACAATGAGCCCCCGACATGGCATATTCCCAGGGGTGACCAGCAGCAACCTGGTGGCAGGTTGATGTCATTGGACCACTTCCATCATGGAAGGGACAACACTTTGTCCTTACAGGAATAGACACTTATACTGGTTATGGATTTGCCTTTCTTGCACATAATTCTTCTGCCAAAACTACCAGCCAGGGACTTACTGAATGCCTTATCCACCATCACATTATTCTTCATAGCATCGCTTCTGACCAGCGAACTCACTTCACAGCCAAAGAAGTGCCACAGAGGGCCCATGGGCATGGAATCCACTAGTGTTACTATGTTCCCCACCACCCTGGAGCACCTGGCTTGACAGAATTATGGAATGGACTTTTGAAGACAAGGTTATAGCAACAATTAGGTAACAATACCCTGGGGGGCTAGGGCAAGGTTCTCCACCAGGCAGTATATGCTTTGAATCAGCATCTAATATATGATATAGTTTCTCCTATAGCCAGATTTCACAGGTCCAGGAATCACAGGGTGGGGGTTGGAAGGATTCCACTAGTCACCCACTAGGAAAATATTTGCTACCTGTATGAATGATCTTGTGATTTGCTGGCCTAGAAATTTTGGTTCCAAAGGGGAAGTGCATTTGCCAGGAGACACAGCAAACATTCCATTGAACTGGAAACTAAGACTACTTCCACCTGGCCACTTTGGGCTTCTATTGCCTTTAAACCAACAGGCTAAGAATGGAAAAACAATATTAGGAGAAGTGATTGATCCAGACTACCAGGGGGAATTTGGACGTTTTCTCCACAATGGATCCAAGAAAGATTACATCTGGAAGGCAGGAGATTCTGTAGGGCACTATTTGGTGCTAGCATGTCCTGTGATTAAGGTTAATGGGAAACAGCAACAACCCAACAATATAGGACAACAAATGGCCCAGAACCTTCAGAGATGAAGGCATGAGTCACTCCTCCAGGAAAAGAGCCAAGAACTGCACAGGTGCTTGCTGATTGGGGAGGAAATACAGAATGGGTAGTAGAGGAATGTAGTCATAAATATCAACTGAGGCCACAAACATGGATTGTGATAGATATGAACTTTTGGCCTATTTGGTTAAGAATATGCTTGTGCATATATACACATATATTAAGCAGATATTTGTCTCATTTCCCTTTGAATGTGCAACTGAGATAACCGTTAAGTGCATTCATATTCAGACTACTAGGTACTGAAGGACTAAGTATTCCTCAAAGACTTTACCACCTACTCTAAGATACATAATGCACTGTGATTGCACATGAGATACTTATATCATGTAATGTGGAATTACGACCTTGCCTTGTTTTCATTTGACATTTAAAAATAACATAAGGAGAGGCAACTGTGTGTCACATTGACAAGGAGTGGCCTTGTGATGGTTAATCCTGTTAATCCTGAGTGTCAACTTGACTGGATTTGGGATTAACAAAAATGAGAAAGAGAGCCTCATATTGGATTATCTCAAGCTGGGTGACCCACCTTAAATGTAGGCATTACCTTCTGATTGCAGACAGCATAAAAGGCCATGGCAGAAGGGAACTTGTCCCTTTTTGCTACTTGCCTTCTCTCTCACTGGTGAGTTTGTTTTGCTACTGTGATCAACTCATCAGATCCCAGCTTAGACTAAAGTCCAGCCACTCTCCAGGAATCCATCAGGCCAGATTGGAACTACTGAGACATCCAGCCTTGTGGACTGAGCAGATACCTGGATTCTCAGCCTCTCCACTGCAGTGCAGCTACTCTTAGACTAGTCAGACTCTACCCCAGCTCTAACCCTACCCATAAACAAAAATCTAGTAATCCGCTCTCTCCTCTCTCTCCTCCTCTCTCTCCTTCTCTCTCTCCTCTTTTTTTTTTTTTTTTTTTTTTTTTTTTTTTTTTTCTCTCTCTTTCTCCTTCCCAATCTCCAGGGTATGCATGGGAGTCTTGCCTTTCATCACTCTGATATGTTTCATTGTCAAGCATACCCAAATTCATTCATTATCTTTTTGGGAAATATCAAATTAGCAATAGTTGCTCTTGTAGAGTTTCTGGGTTTGTTTTTCCCGCACCCAAGGGACTGACACTGACAACAACAGTCTGTATGTCCAATGGAAGGGATCTGTGCTCCTCTAATACCACTGTAGGCATTGCACGACTTGTGGTGTACTTGATACAAAGTTTCATACATAAATAATGACGTTTTACATATATTTATTTATTATTTTGCAAACGGGAATGCTGGCTTAGTGTTTTAGAGTACACACTGCTCTCGGAGAAGACACAACATTGTTTCCAGGCACCCAGGTTGCACAGCTCACATGTGTCTATAACCCCAAATCTAGAGAACTGACATCTTCCTTTGGCCTCGATGCATACCTGAAGTTACATGCAATACCCTGATTCCAATTTTATATATATATATATATAATTTAAAAAACAGGNTCCCATTTTGCTGCTTGCCTTCACTCTCACTGGTGAGTTTGTTTTGCTGCTGTGATCAACTCATCAGACCCCAGCTTAGACTAAAATCCAGCCATTCTCCAGGAATCCATCAGGCCAAATTGGAACTACTGAGTCATCCAACCTTGTGGACTGAGCAGCTACCTGGATTCTCAGCCTCTCCACTGCAGTGCAGCTACTCTTAGACTAGTCAGACTCTACCCCATAAGCAAATCTAGTAAACACACACACACACACACACACACACACACACACCGTCCTTCCCAATCTCCAGGGTATGCATGGGAGTGTAGCTTTTCATCACTCTGATACGTTCATTGTCAAGAACACATTCATTCATTATGTTTTGGGGTAGAATATCAAATTAAGAGCACTAACTGCTCTTGTAGAGGTTCTGGGTTTGGTTCCCAGCACCCACATGACTGACAACAGTCTGTATGTCCAGTTGGTAGGGGTGTGATGCTCTCTCTAGCCTCTGTAGGCATTGCACACTTGTGGTGTACTTATGTACAAAAGTTCATACATACAAAATAATGACTTTTTACATAGTATTTTTATTATTTTGGGAACTAGAATGCTGGCTTAGTGTTTTACAGTACATACTGCTCTCAGAGAGGATGCAACTTTGTTTCCAGGCACCCATGTTGCACAGCTCACAACTGATTATAACCCCAAATCTAAGGAACTGACATCTTCTTTTGGCCTCTATGTGTACCTGAATTTACATGCATACCCTGGACTCCGTGTTTATATTCTATATATACGTAATTTAAAAACCAGGGCTGGATGTGGTGGTGCACATCTTTAATGCCAGCACTAGGGAGTCATTTGTGGCATTGAGGCCAGCCTTGTCTACATAGTAAGTTCCAGAGAAGCTGGGGCTAGAGAGAGACTCTATCTTAACCTTCAACCCAACAAAAAATTTCAAAAGTAAAAAATAGGGGAGCTGGAGATGTCTCGGGGTTTAAGAGTGCTGACTGCTCTTGCAGAGGACCCAAGTTTGATTCCTAGCACCTACAGGGCAGCTAATAACCTCTTCCTACCTTATTAAAAATATAAATTCCCAGTTGTGGGGGCACATGCCTTTAATCAAGGCCTCAGGAGATAGAGGTGGGCCTATCTCTGGACATTGAAGGCCAGCTTGAATAATGAGTTTCAGGCCATCTGGGGATAAAGAGAGACCCTATATCAAAAAAAAATTAAAGAAAGAAAAGAAAAATTTTTATTAAAAAGTAAAGGTGTTTGGAGGGAAAGATGGTTGTAGAATGACACATGTGTTGGGCATCCAGCCTTGGGGCCTAGGAAACACCAGCTCTCTAGAGACTGAATGCATGGACCATAGGAAGAACCTTATCACCCAGAAGGAATATTTTCCTGACCTTAGGTGTTTCTACACTGATCTCAAAATCCTCTGGTACTACTAAAACTGGAGGCCTTGTCCCCCAGTAGAAGTTTTCATGTTCTACCAAAGTCAGAGTCCCAGTGTCAAAGTACTCTATGGTCTACACAGGGAGTTCCAGACTAGCTGGGGGTATAGAGAGACCCTGTCACATAAAAAATAAAAAATTAATTAATTAATTAATTAATTTTTAAAAAGACAGTGAAAAGGCCAGATGTGGTAGCATGAGCCTTTAATACTGGCACTCAGGAGGCAGAGGCAGGCAGATCTCTTTGAATTCAAGGCCAGCCTGTTCTACATAGTGAGTTCCAGGACAGCTGAGGCTACAGGAAGACCCTGGCTCAAAAAGACATAAAGTNACCAGAAAGTGCCAGCAGAAGGATTGACTTCCTCTGGGCATTGAAGGGAAGAAATGCCTCTGATTGCTGCAGACATCAGACCCCTCTGTGGATCCTACTAGTAACAACTATTTTTAATGAATCCTAATGAAGCTTACCTTCTAGGTGCCGCAAAGCTTTTAATACAAGAGACTTTCTTAACCCCCCTCCATAGAATAAGGAGAAATAGGATGATGATGAGGTCGTTCTCCAGCTGTAGATTGGAGCCAGCTGTTATAGAGGTATTCTCTTGTAAAATAGGTAAAACTGCCTTCTTTTATTGACTAATGGACATAGAAACTGTGAAAAGGATTATTCTCTATTCAGAACCAAATATAATGTTAAAGTCTCCTTAAGCTATGCACTTAAGCAAAATATATTAATACAGGAGTTCTGACATCAACAATGGATTATTCTACCAAGGACATGTTGGCCAGGGGATCCAAGCCCCCACAATAGGTAAAGGCTCCTTGCCTCCAAACTGGGATATCTGCAGGAAGAGAGGTGATAAGGCCCTGCTGTTGAAGACCTGATATAAATATGGGAAAGATGTATGGAGACCGCACTTGCAAGTATACAGATGGTCTCTGGAATGCCAGAGAGTGTTACCAAAGGCCACTAAACCAATAAAGCAAATATAGGTCTCCTTGAGTCAAGCAAGACTCGTCCGTCAGCACCACCTACACCTCACCTGCCTGGAAATACTGTGCAGCAGTGGCAGCCATATGTCTGTATATCCCAAATCTAATTCGTTATTATCTCTCTCCTTGGAGGAAAAACCCACAGCTGATGCCACAAACTTACATCCTCTAATGGTTAGGAGATGTTATAAACCACAGGAAGACCCTGTCATACTTAACAGAAGAAAATGTAATTCATGGATTAACATACCATCCAAACATCTGTGTCTATACCAAAGTAACCTACCATAACAACTAGTACTGTTTAAATACCTATATATCTAATTGCATGTGCTTCATTAGTAGGATAGAAAGGTTATGCCTGGACAAGCTGTCAGCCCATGAAAGAAAACAGCCAGAATTGACTAGAGACCAAGACAACAGCTCCAGATAAAGTAGCCTGTTTTGCTTCTCATCCACCTGTGTCCCTTTTCTAAGCCTAGGGGAACAATCTGCGGAAGAGGGGGCATGGTAGAATATAAGGGCTGTGATTGGGGTGAATGGTGAAACTACAATAATATAGACTGGACACTCATTTGATCAACTTGATTGAATATACAAGGCCCCCTGCTGGATGGTGGGGCCCATGAGCTGTGTGGGTTTGGGCACAACTGCTTCCAAATTGGTTTTACATGAAGGATGCTTGTACTCACAAATTATCATTTATTGTTAAAAAAAATGAAAACAAAACAAAAACAAAAAAACCAGAGAAAGATGCAGGAAAGTTACAGCAGAATGTATGATCTGGGATGGATAGGGGTGGGGTGGGGGTAAGGTAAAGGGATATATGCTTGAACTGAATTGGAAAATGATGTGTCAAATACACAAAGCATCAATAAAAAAAAAAATAGCAACCAGAAAAAAAAGAAACAATTCACAGTGACCATCAGAATCTATGTGCATTCTACATACCAGTAACAAACTATAAATACATTTTAGAAAATAGGAAATTGAGAAAAAGAAAGGTAAAAATGTGTTAACTGGGGAAGCAGAGATGGATCAGCGGTTAAGAGCACTGACTGTTCTTGGAGAGGACCCAGGTTCAATTCCCAGCCCCCACATATTAGCTAAGACCCATGTTAAGCAGGGCACAGTGGCACATGCCTTTAATCCCAGCACTTGGCTGGCAAAGGCAGGGTGATCTCTGTGAGTTCAAGGCCAGCCTGGTCTACATATCGAGTAGGGAGCTCCAGGACAGCTGGGACTAAAGGGAGACCCTTCCCCCCCCCAAAAAAAATTTATCTATTGGGGAATTTAAAAAGCTAGACAAATCTGGACATGGAGATATAATAAAGGGAAAGTATAATCAACAGAAGAAGAAAAAATTACACAGTTTAGGACCCTTCTCCCCATCTCAAAAGTTGGTGCAATACCTTTTCTAGCATTGGAGAAAAGTTAAGAGTCACTACTTTATGTTACATCCCCTCTTCTTCCAGCAGCATAAGATGTATGATGGAAGCCCCTACACACCTGCTTCATTCATTTATAATAAAAACAACAACAACAACAACAACAACAACAAATCTTTGAATAAAGTACTAGCCTTGCTCATACCCGAACCTGTGGCTGCGAATATGTGCAAGAGAAGCAGTGTCAAAGGGAAAAGCACAAACATCTTACAGCTGACAATGGAGCACCACCAGTGGGCAATGAGGTAGACGTGAAAGAATAAACATCTGTGCTAAGTCTGCTCCAGCAGGTGGGAACAAGCATCAGTTCACCCGACCGCCCCATCTCCAGGAACTAGGAACTTCTGGCCGATCCTAGAAGAGACACTCAGTAGTGCACTTTTCCTTCATACTGAGAACGCACCCAAAGGTGCCAGAGAGTTCTGGCTACCTGTCCCAAGTCCTCCACTGCTGTGGATACCGGACCAGAGTGCACAGGGCTTCAAGAAGACAGAGGAGCAGAGGAGCCCCTGGAATAGGGCTATGCTTGATCCAGACTCCCACAGAGCCACCCCATCTTGGCCTGTGCCATGTCCAGAGGTCCTCTGTAAAGAGCGGTGTCCTCAGAGCCATTCGCCACCATACCCATGACCAACTGGGTCCTGTGCTCTCAGAGAAGTTGCAGACTCGCCACCCAGCAGGGCAGGCAGGGGCCCTGTCGCTGCTGGTTCTCCTGGTTCCACCTAGGACACCAGAGAGCAGGTGGGGGGTGCGGTGGACCAGGTGGGAGAGCAGGTGGGGGTGCGATGGACCAGGTGGGGTGCATAGCCAAGCTGTAGTATGTTTGGGAACTACTCACTACAACACAAGTGGGCCCGGCCACGGAGGAGCAGACCAGGGGAGGTGCACATGGGGCAGGGCCACAAGAGGCTAGAGCTACCTAACTAGGGCTTTTGGATCCCAAGCCTCAGTGGGGGTCTGCTCACAAGGAGGAGCCCTGGTGCTGAGGTAAAAGGATTACATCAGCACACAAGAAGGAGGAGCCTCTCCACTGCATGCCCTTCCTGATTGGGAACTGACTAGGGGATCCTCCCCACCTCGTCTTGTGCCAAGGGAGTGTGAGCCGGAAGTGGGGCTTGAGGTGCAGTTCCTGGCTCTGCCCAACTAGAAGAGGATCTGGGCGTTGTGCTCTCCCAGACGCTGGACCCTGGCACCACAAGGGAGGCAGCCAGGATAGCACAGTTTCTACAGGCTGGAGGCCATGGGTTCCAGGAGCCTGGAAAGGACAGGAAGGACCCCTCCAGAGGGTGGGGAGGAGAAGTGGGGAGGTCCATAGGGTTAGGAAGGGGAGGAGCACAGGACACAGGCAGGGATCTGGGATGAGGAGGAGAGTATGGGGGGGGGGGCACAGGGGCCGCTGCTGTGGAAATGGAAATGGGGCCACTACACAGAGCTTCCAGTACAGATCTGCGAGCACAGGAGCTTCTCAAAGCCAGCCTATACTTGATCCCAGATCCACAGTCCCAACCGGTCTGCCCTGCCCTCTGCCCTCTGCCCTCTGATAGCAACCAGTGTCCCCACAGCCTAGAGGTGTGTACTTTAACATAAACTGAGCTCCTGATCCTCCGCTGCAGCCGCTGCCATTCCGAATATCTCTCCTGGGAATCTGAGAGGGTCTCTGCATCCGAGGCGAACTTCAGTGCTCCCTCCTTTCAGCGGTAAGAAGTCTGAGAGAGAGAGGCTACCAGCCAGGGTGCAGGAAGTCCTGAGGCTACAAATTCTCCCAGAGAGCACTTGGAGCTGGAGGCAGGGGGCGGAGCCACAGAAGGGAGAGCAAGCTGAGGAGCATGTGGAGGCAGGAGCTGAGGTCATCAGGACAAGTAGGAGCTGTGCCAGGTGGCAGTGGTGGGCAAGGCCAGAGTGGCTGCCCAGGTTTACAATGCACAGAATGTGGTCAGTAAGATGGCCCAGATATTAAGGGACTTGCTGTGAAGCCTGGGAACCTGAGTTTGAGTCCCTGGATCCACATGTTGGAAAGAAACAGCTCTTGAAAGCTGTCCTCTGACCCATGAGGTTTCTCCATGAGAGCAGGCAGCCAGGCTCTCAGACTCGTGCACCCATGTATTGTCATGCCCAGGGAGGTCAGAAGAGTTCATCAGATTCCCGTGGATGTTAACATACCCTGTCTTTAACGTCTTTAACATCTAACATTAACATTGTTAGAGACCGTGTGGGTTATGGGAAACAAACCCAGGTCCCAACAGCTGCCAGTGCTCTTTAATGACCCATCTCTCCAGACCCCTGCTTGCCTCCCTCCCTTCCTTCTTTTCTTCCTTCTTTTCATTTATTTTTATTTGTGTGTGGATGTATCTGGGGTGAGTTTGTGTTTGTGTGTGTGTGTGTGTGTGTGTGTGTGTGTGTGTGTTTATGGGGTTTTTTCCTTAATGGATTTGAGACAGACTCCACCTAGTCACAGCTCTGGCCTAGAACCCACTATGCATATCAGGCCTTGATCTAACAGAGCTCTGCCTGCCTCTGCTCTGGAAATCTAGGATTAATTATGTGTGCCATCATGCCCACCTCTGGTGCCCTGGTGAGTTTTAGCAAGTGTGCCCACAGAGGCCAGATACCCTGAAGCTGAAGGAATAGGTGGCTCACAACATCCTGATGTGGGTACTGAGAAGTGAACACAGGACCTGAGGAATAGCAAGCACTCTTTAACTGTTCAGCCATCTGGCCTTCTGTCACTGTTTGTCTGTCTGTCTGTCTGTCTGTCTGCCTGCTTTATGTATGTCTCTCTCTTCCCCTAGATTTTTTTCTTTATTTGAGAGTCCTCCTTGTCGCCCTAGGCTACCATGCTTAGCTTACTGTAACTCTTAGTTTTTTCTTTGTGACAGGATCTGGGTGTAGCCCTAGCCAGACTGGAATTTACTATGTAGACCAGGATGGCTCCAATCTCATAGAGATGGCCTGCCCCTGCCTGTGCATCTAGAGTGCTAGGGATATCTCTGTCCAGGGTCAGTCAATAAAAAAAAAAAAAAATCAACCCACCCAGCTATTGTTGTTTTATTGTTCATATATATAGGCACTTTGCTTTTTCTCTGTGCTCATCATTTTTTCTGAAATTATGTTCAAAGAGCACCATCAACTTGAATTTATAAGTTAGATATAGTAGGTGGTTAATAACAGCAAAATAGGAAAATTAGACAATAATAACGGTTACATTAATTTTGCCTGTCTCAGAATAGCCTCTTTCACTCTATTCCATCAGGCAAATAGGAACTCCTGCGATTGAAGGATGGTTATAGATTGCTGCTCAAACACAGTGTTTTATATGAAGAGAGGGAAATGAATGACCCATTTGATTCAGGTAAATACCATTTGGGGGATTAAAATAGGCTATGTGTAGAGTAGATACTGGAAACAAGGTTTAGAAATTCAATCTGGAGTGCTAAGTGTGAGATACTTAAATGAAAACAATGACTAAATACATAGATATATCTTTTTGGAATTAAGTAAAATATTAAGTGATTACATTACATATGTTTGGTGCATATGTTTGAATGAGATGAATAAGGATGATTCTAACTTGAAAGGATAAGTGATGTAGATGTCAGATGTGGTGGCACATGTTTGCAGTCCCAGCACTTGAATGGTTAAGGCTACCTTGAGTGTAAAGCTAACTTGATCTACATACTGAGACTGTATTTATTTATTTATTTATTTATTTATTTATTTATTTATTTATTGTTTTGAGACAGGATCTCCATTTAGTCCCAGCTGGCCTGGTGCTCACTATGTAGACCATGTGGCCCTTGAACTCACAGATATCCACCTGCCTCTGCTTTCCGAGTGCTAGGATTAAAGGCCTGTGTGACCACAACCAGCTTCATTTTATTTTTTTTTTATTCCTAGCACTGGGGGAGGTCTCAAAAAGACCAAGAAAATCCCATAAACAAATAAATAAATAATATCAAAGTGTGTGATTGTAGCTCAGTGGTAAATTGAATTAAGACAAGAAGAGGGTATATTTGAGGAAGAGTTTGGTTAGATGATCATTTAAAACTTGAATTATCAGTATGAAAAGGGCCTTCACACCAGTTACCTAATTGTACAGCAAACTGAGTAACGTCAATGTTATCTGAAAACAACTGAGATATTATGTTGTAGAATCCCTAAAAAAAAATAAACAAAAGAGAAAAAAAAGAGAAAGAAAGAAAAGGCCCTTCATACTCTAGCTGAGGTCTGCTGTCATGTGCTTCCTATAACTTAAAATCTTGAAGCCAGGCGTAGTGGCCACACCTTTAATCTGAGCACTGGGGAGGCAGAGGCAGGCAGATCTTTGTGAGTTCAAGGCCAGTCTGGTGTACAGAGTGAGTTTCAGGACAGCTGCAGCTACAGGGAGACCCTGTCTCAAAAAGACCAAAATAAATAAATAAATAAATAAATAAATAAATAAATAAATAAATAAAGTCTTGGGGCTGGAGAGATGGCACAGCAGTTAAGAGCACTTGCAGCTCTTGCAGAAGACCTCAGTTCAGTTCCTATAATGCATGTTGAGCAGCTCACAATTCCCTATAACTCCAGTTCCAGAGACTCCAACCCATTGTCTGGCTTTCACTGGCACCTGCATTCACATGCACACCCCACACAGGCAACTGTGCATAACTGAAAATAAAATATTTCTTTTAAGTTGCATTCTCATTGACGTTGTGGTTCACTGGTGTATTCTAGTGTTCTACCTGTAATGTATAGACTCTAAGTATGAGACACTTGTTTGGGAAAGAGAGGATGTGTGAGTACAAAATTCAAAGACATGCTAATAATGCAACATAGTATTAATAAAATGCTTTTAAAGATTTCCATGCTAAGATGAGTGCTTCTGATTGCCATAAAATTTAAACTGATGTGGACAAGGTAATTTAGTAGTGTTTACAATAGCAGGTTTGAAATTGCATAGTTTCTTCAACTCTCTCTTTTTTTGTTTGTTTGGTTTTTTTTTGCCTGTTTGAGACAGAGTATCCATGAAGCTCCATCTGTCATGGAACTCACTATGCAGACCGGGCTTGGCCTTGAACTCACAGAGATCTACCTGCCTCTGCCTCCCAAGTGTCTAGATTAAAGGTGTGCACCACCATGCCTGGAAAGTTTCTGTAACTCATAAGGAACTTACCTAGAAATCATTTCTTGCCCAGAATTTCTGAATGTGCTAGGTATATATATAAAGCTGCTTGAAATATAAATAAGAGCCGTTTCAAACTTTGCTATCTTGGGTTGGAGAGATGGCTCACTGGTTAAGAGCAAAGGCAGCTCTTGAAGAGGACCTGGGTTTGATTCCCATCACCCATATGGTAGCTAACAACCACCTGTAATTCTAGTTCCAGGGAGATCCAATGTCCACTTCTGACATCCTCAGGAAGTGGAAAACAGGGGAGCACTTACAAGCAGGCAATACAGATAACATAAAAATAATAAATAGAATATTTTAAAAATACTTGCTATCTTGATACCCTCAACAATATGTTCCCCAATTTCTTTTCTGTTCCTCAGCTCAGGATGCTCATGACACAGAGATTGGGGGTCAGAATATTCCTTATTTGAGAAGCAGTGTTTCATGTGTTTTGTTTCAGTCTTAAATGTGTGACATCGTGGCTACTATTTTAACTAAATGTCTTTTTTATATCTTTTTGAGACAGGGTCTCCCTTTTGTCCCAGCTGGCCTGGAGCTCTCTATGTAGACCAGGCTGGCCTTGAACTCACAGAGATCTGCCTGCCTCTGCCTCCCAAGTGCTAGTATTAAAGGCTTGCACCACCACACCCAGCCTATAAAGGACTTTTAGTCTCTTAATATGCAGCTATGTATGAGTTTTACAAAAGTACTCTTTTCCAATAAATCAGCTAAATATTTTTGAACTTTAAAATATTTACATAAAAATATACAGAACTTCAGAATGAGCATATCTTTGTCATGGTCCCCAACTCAAAAAGACACCATTAACAGTATGCTAGTCTTCCCCAGAGCCCCATCCAGTTACTGTGTCTTCAACAACAAGAGGAGTTGTTGTACTTACCTCTGTTTTTTAAACTTTTATAAATATAGTATATGTCAAGTTGTGAGATCCAGAAGCCCACTGGAATGCAGAGACACCTAAGACTGGAGGTCAAAGAACCTGCTCTACCAGGCATAGCCTTTGGCTATGCTAAAGCAGGCCACCACTGTTTACTCAGGAATCTTCCACCTCGCCCTTCTGGAAGCCAGATTCCAGATTCCGACCCACCCCACTCTCACTGAATCCCACTCCCACCTTATCCCCTAAATTCCCAAGCCAGACACCATTCTGTGCTTGGCTGTAGCTCTCCCCTGAGCCTAGCCCTGGCTACCCTGAATTAAACTTTGCTCTGAAGAACCTAGACCTGGTGGCCTTTCATTCCGGGGGGAGCATGCCATAACCTTACATTCTGTTGTCAGTGACTCGGATCGCCTTTTTTCCCACCCCCCCCTCGGAGCAGCTTTGGGGTAGCCAGTAAGCTGGATACCGAGCGCAGGCTACAACAGCACCCACCAGCATTTGGCCAAAGGTTCCTTCTCTCTTCTCCTTATCCTACCCTACTCTATTCCCGTGTGACTGTGCGTGAAAGTTAAGAGTGCGTGTTGTGGTTCCACAGCTCTCGGGCTATGGAATCTGATTGGATGCTAACCCGCAGTTCTGCCGAAGTTGTTTCACCTCATGGAGCACTCATCACACTCGTGATGACCGAGCACGGGGTTTATACATGTGGCCCTCATGGTAAGACTTCCTAAGTTGCCTCGCGGGCAGCCAGCCAGACTGGCACCTGAGTGACGGGAGATTCTATCTCCCACCCTACCTTCTGTGTAACCCTGTGTATGTCTGCCCCCTCTAGCTGCCCCCTCTGCCTCAACACTTCCTGTTCTAACACCTTTCCATCTGCCTTCTCAACTATCCTCTTTTTCCATTCTTTTTAGTCTCCCATTATAGCCATTTCCATTTTGGATCCCTGAGTGCCAGCTAAGTCAGAAATTCCCTCTGATTTTCCCCGTCCAGTTTGCTCTCTAGTACCAGGAATCTGGGGACAGACTCTGGACCCGAATTCTGGCCTCTTCTGTGATTTTGGGGATGCCAACTTCACAGACCTGCAGGACCCAATTTCAGAGACTCCCACATTGGTCACATGGACCTGGGGTCTCTGAGCGCCCACTTAGAACTAAGGCCGATGCACCTTAGCACTCGGGTGAGTGCTGAGACTAAAAAGAATACTTTTCCTTCCTATGGATCTCCTCTCTCTCTCTCTCTCTCTCTCTCTCTCTCTCTCCCCTCTTCCTCTCTTCCTCTCCCCTCTTTCTCATCCTCTGACTCCTAATATGGGAGCCTCACACTCTAAAGGAGAGGCCCTGGGCCTCACACCCTTGGAGTGCCCCTTACACTCTTTAAGAGAACTCAACCTCTCCAAGGAAATTAGTGAGAGACTCTGCTCTACTATCTGGCCAGGATATCAATTAGCTAACAATATTGTCTGGCCTGAGACGGGTACCTTAGATCTCCGAATTCTCAGCTTTGAGAGACTTCTGCCAGCACTCCGGTAAATGGTCAGAATGCTTCTATGTACAGGCATTCTTTGCCCTTTGCTCATGTCCCTCTCTCTATTCCTCTTAAGACTCCTGTCCCCCTCCCTATACACTAGACCTGAACTCCACCTCTGCTTTTGACCTTGGGTGGCTGGCCTAGGCTCTCCTCTGTGCCTCTCTCTCTCTCTTTCTCTCTCTCTCTCTGTCTCTCTCTGTCCCCATCCCACCCCTTTCTCTCTGCTCCCTGCCATGCTGTCTGGTCCCACCATGTGTCTGCAGGTGGCTCATGCTGGCAAGCCCATGTGGAAGTAAAGCATGCTCCTAGAGTGACCTATGCCTCCTGTGCCTTTTTTGTTTCCTGCTTTTTTACACCAATAATAATTGGTGCCATGACATTTTTCAACCCCTGTACTTGCCAGCCGAGTATTTCTCTAGACAACTGGCTTAAGGATGAGGTACCACTCTGCTCTCGCCCACTCTCCTCTTCTCTCTCTCTCTCTCTCTCTCTCTCTCTCTCTCTCTCTCTCCACTTCATTCCCCTTGTACTCCTCCCTTCTCCCTCTGCTTCTCTCAGCATTAGCCCCTCATTTTATTGAATCCACAGGCTTGAACTGGGTTCCGTGCAAAGGCGGTACTCTCTCCTGTATCCCTCTGTCTTCCTTCTCCCTCCTTCTCTCTGCCTGTCTACCGTCCAATTCTTCCTTCATTTTAGCCTCCCATTCTGCTTCAGAGACACTCCAGACCTGGAGTCTCTGACCAGCCCCTTTAGAGGCCCATCAGAGGACGCATCCTCCTCCACCACGACCATTCCCCAGCTTCTTCTGAGCTAAAAAACTTTACTGTCCAAGCCTGTGGATTTAAAACAATGAGGGGCTAATGCTGAGAGAAGCCAGAGAGAGAAGGGAAGGAGTAGACAAGGGGAAGGAAGTGGAGAGGGAGAGAGAGAGGGAGGAGTGGTACCTCATCCTGAAGTTGGTTGTCTGGAGAAATACTCTGCTGGCAAGTCCAGGGGATGCAAAATGTCATGGCACCAATAATATTAAGTGTTAAAACCAGGAAACAAAAAGGCACAGGAGACATAGATCACTCTAGGAGCATGCTTTTTACTTCCACGTGGGATTGCCAGCATGAGCCGACTGCAGACACGTGGGTGGAACCAGACAGCATGGTAGGGGACATATAGGACAGAGAGAGACAGAGAAAGAGAGGCACAGAGAGACCAGGTACAGCCACCCATGGTCAAAAGGCAGAGTGAGTTCAGGTTTAGTGTATAGGGAGGGGGATGGGAGGCTTGAGAGGAATAAAGGGACATGAGTGAAGGGCAAAGAATGCCTATACACACAGGCATTCTGACCATTTACCAGAGTACTGGCAGAAGTCTCTCAAAGCTGAGAATTGGAGATCTAAGGTACTTAAAGAGGGTAGGAGACACTCCAAGGGTGTGAGGTCTAGGGCCTCTCTTTTAGAGTGTGAGGCTCCCATATTGGGAGTCAGAGGATAAGGAAGAAGGGAAAGAGAGAGAAGGAGGAAGAGAGAGAGAGAGAAGAGAGAGATAGAGGTTAGAAATAAGAGTTCTTTAGTGTTCAGCACCCAGCCGAATCCCTAAGGCGAGTCTGCCTAAGGTCTAAGTGGGTGCTCAGAGACCCCAGGTCCATGTGACCAATGTGGGAGACTCTGAAGTGGGGTCCACAGGCCTGTGTAAATCATTGTCCTGAAATTCACAGGGGGGGGACAGAAAACTGGTCCGGATTTTGTCCCCAGCGTCCTGGTAAGATAGCAAGCTGGACAGGGAAAATCGGAGGGTGATCCCTGACTTAGCCGGCACTCAGGAATCCAAAATGGAATGGAACGGGACACTAAAAGATGGAAAAGAGGATGCGGGAAAGCAGTAGTTTAGAACAGGAAGTGTTGAGGCAGAGGGGCAGCTAGAGGGGGCAGAACATACACAGGGTTACACAGAATGTAGGGGTGGGAGATGGAAGCTCCCCTCACTCAGGTGCCCACCCGGCCGGCCGCCCGCAAGGCGACTTAAGAAGTCTTACCATGAGGGCCACACGTATAAACCCCGTGCTCAGTCATCATGAGTGTGATGAGTGCCCGATGAGGTGAAATGGCTTCAGCGGAACCGCAGGTTAGGGCCCACTCAGATTCCATAGCCTGAGAGCTGTGGAACCATAACATGCACTCAACTCTCACGCACAGTCACACGGGAATAGAGTAGGGTAGGATGAGGAGAGGAGAGAAGGTACCTGTGGCCAAATTTTTGTGCATGGTGTCATAGCCTGCACTCAGTATCTGGCTTACCGGCTACTCCGAAGCTGCTCCGAGGGGTGGGGGGGGGCGGGAAAAAAGTCGATCCAAGTCACCGGCACCAGAATGTAAGGTTATGGCGTGCTCCCCCCGGAATGAAAAGGCACGAGGTCTAAGCTCTTCGGAGCAAAGTTTAATTCAGAGTAGCCGGGGCTGGGCTCAGAGGAGAAGTAGAACCGAGCCAAGCCCAGAATGGTGTCTCGCTTGGGAATTTAAGGGAGAAGGTGGGAGCAGGATTCAGTGGGAGTGGGGTGGGTCAGAATCTGGAATCTGGCTTCCGAAGGGTGAGGGGCGGGTAAGGGGCGAGGTGGAAGATTCCTGAGTAATCAGGGGTGGCCTGCTTTAGCATAGCCAAAGGCCATGCCTCGTAGAGCAGGTTTAGGACCTCCGGTCTTAGGTGGCTCTGCATTCCAATGGGCTTCTGGATCTAACAACCTGACAATCCTCCTATCTCAGCCTCTAGAGAGGTGCAATGAATCATCTCAACTGAGGGAAATGTGTTCTGGGAGGAAAAAGTTCTAAAGAAGTGAAAACAAATGTTCACTCAAACCCCCACACAGGAATGTTTGCAGCATCAGATCTATTCCTAAGGACTGGAGTTACCCAGCGGGCCGTCATTGGCTAGATAAACAACCCCCCAAACCCAGGAAAGGGAGTGCTACCCAGAAACAAGTTGCTGGCCTCACCCCTCCTTGGCAAGTCTCAGATGCACCATACCAAGAGGAGGGAGGCAGATGGAGAAGGGCAACACTTCTGCAGCTCCATTCCCATGACCTTCTTGAAAAGCAAAACTCCAGGGAGAGGGCAAATCCCTCAGGGCAGTCTGTGGACACAGGCCAGCTTGAGGGCACTGCCTAAGAAACTGAACCACACCTCTACCTACAACGCCTTGTTATGCTACTAATGAGAAACTCTGCTCAAACTTGTACAAACAGAGAGGAGTACACAGAACCCCTGCCTCAAATCCACTAGGGAGGGCTAAATGGCTTATCAATACACTACCTGCTTTGAGGGTACCTCAGCAATAGAAGCCCCAGTGTGACTTTGGGCTAAGGCTCAGAGGTGAGGCACTTGCCTTCCATGTGCAAATCCCTGGGTTCCTTCCTGAGTCTTCTAAAAAAAAACAGAGGAGGGGATAAATTCTTTATAGAAACATTCCCTTAAATAGACAAAAATTTCAAAAATAAGTGTCTCAAAGACTTAATAGCCCCCCAAATACCTGAAGTGGCATAGTCAGTAGAACTCACCATGATGACCTCAAGCCAGTCAGTCACTTTGGAACCTTATCATTATTTTGGTTGCTAAACGTGTGTGTCATCAGGCCAGCTTTTCAACTAATTATAATGAGATAGATAGTAAGATCTAAAACTTAACTCCTGGAAAGCACACCGCCTAACAGCCTTTGCATCTCTGTGTCATGCAGCCAGTTTGTCCACCCTGCAGGAGGTGCCCTACCCAGGAAGCAGCCACTCGCCCTGGCCCCAGTCCCTGTCTCTTGATTGACTACTCTGGACATTTCATGTCATGGATTCAGCATTGTGAGGCCCTCTGTATCTGGCTTTTTTCACAGGGCAGAATGCCGCCAGGGGTTAGAGTGTGTGTCTGTGCTTCACCCCCTTTCAGCTGCTGAATGTCCTCCCATCTGTTGATGATCACATGTCTGCCTGCCGTTAAATGAGGGTTGGCAAATATTTCCATCTTTGACATTGTGAATGTCCATACTGTGAACATTCATGTACATGTTTAGAGTGGAACAACTGTTTTCAAGTCTGTGGTACCTGTTCCAGGACCATAATAACATGGTTATCTGTATTCACTTATTGAGGGAATACGGGGATTTAGAACTGACTGGCCTGGGGTCTGATCCCCAGGGGTGATAAGCTCAACTGAGGGACTTCCTGGAGCTCCTCTAGTGGTTTCCATGAGCAGACTCATTTGGGGATCAGGTACTTGGGAGCCCTTCATTCTTCCTGTGATTCAAGGACCAGGTTTCTATCTAAATGCCCACAGGGCTTCTGATGCAGCCCTCAGTGTCTCATAGTAGAGTTCATGTTTCAAGAAGCAAGAACAAAAGCAGATGCAATCAGAGTCACTGTTTTCCTTTTTCTGGTATTCTTAAAACTCTACATGCCATATAATTGCTTTACACATTTATGGGGTAACACTTGAGATCTCAGTGTATGGATACAGTGGTAACACTCAGATAATGGTGACAGTTAACCGACAGTAGTCTTGGACATATATCATTTGTGTTGAGAGCATCCAACATCCTCTGTACTCAATCCTCTGAAATGTACAGTTAGCTATTATCAAGCATAGTTAGACTACTGTGCAGAGTACACAAAAGTCCTCTCCTTATCCCACTGTATCCTCAAACACCTCCACCACATTGACTTCCTCTCCACTGTATTCCATTCCCTTCCAGGCTACAGGAATACTATACTCTACTTACTAGCATCTGCACATGTGTGAGATAGCACAAAATATCTCTTTCATGGAAGCGGATTCACCTAACCCTAACCCTAAACCTAACCCTAACCCTAACGCTAACCCTAACCCAATCGCACCCTGACCCTAAACTCTAACCCTAGCACAAATACATCAATCAAACATACATCACATGAAAATGCATTCATACTCCTCCAATAGAATTAACATCTACAGTGCAGAATTACCCCATGACACCAAGTTACTCATGGAACAATTTACATTAATGAAGCATTGCTCTTAAACAATATATGCTTTCAAATCTGTATAAAAAATTGCCTTAAACTATCATCAAAATCTTTGACACATCAGATGAAATGNCCTTAACCCTTAACCCTTAACCCTAAACCCTTAACCCTAACCCCTAACCGTAACCCTTAACCCCTAAGCCTAACCCCTACCCTAACCCCCTAATCCCCTACCCGTAACCCGACCCTAACCCCGAATCCCTACCCTACCCTGCCCTAACCCTAACCTACCCTAACCCTAACCCTTAAGCCCTACCTAGAACGCCTAACCTTAAACCCTAACCCTAACCAAACCTCTAACCCTAACCCTACCCTAACCCGAACCTAACCCTAACCCTAACGCCGAAGCCCTACCCGAGACCCTAAGGATCCGCTAACCTGAAGGACCCTAACCTAACCTAACCCGTAGTACCCTAACCCCTACCTAGAACGCAACCTAACCTAACCCTGAACCAACCCTAACCCTAAGACCTAACCGCTAACCCGAAGACCCTAAAAAAGCCCCTCCTAGCCCTTAACGGCTAACCCTAACCAACCCTAACCCCAAGTAACCTTGTCAGACCCTGAAGCCCTGAACCCCTGATAGGTGACCGCGTGAACCCGTAGAAGCCGCTAAAGCACGCCTATATCCCTGAGCCCTAACCAAACCCTGAGATATCGCCTAGACCTCAAACCCTGATACCTTAAATCTCGTAGACCCTCAATCCCAACCCTAAACCCTAACCGGTAACCCTGAACCCTAAAGCCTAACCCTGTAACCCTAAGCATAAGCCTAACCCTAAACCTAATCCCTTCCTTAAACATCTAAACCTAATCCTAACCCCTAACACCCATCGGAGCCGAAGACCTAACCCCTAAACAACGCCTAACCCGTAACCCTGAAGCCCTAACTCGAAAGCGCCTGACCCAACCTATCCCTAACCTTAACCCTAACCGCAACCCTAACCTAACCCAAACCCTACCGTGCACCCTACCCTAATTCCTCGTGAACCATCCCTAGAAGGATCTGAAATAAGGAGCGTGCCCGCGGGGGCGGGGCCCTAACCTAAGTGCCTAGCCCTAACCAAGCGCCTTAAGCCGGTAACGCCTAAGCCCTAACGCCTAAACCGCCTCAAGCCCTAATGCCCTAACGGCTACCCGTACTAGAACCAACCCTAAAGCCCTAGAGACCCTAACCCATAACGGCCTGGAACGCTGAATCCCGATGAACCCTAGAACGCCTAACCCTAACCCGCCGCTGACCCGAGAGCCGGGCATACTCCTAACCTGAACCCGAACGCCGTAACCCTAGACCCGTTATGACCCAACGGCGCAACCCTATAACCCTAGATCCCTAAAACCCTACCCGTAACCAACCCTAAATCCGCTAGAACCCTAACCCGTGAACTCGGCCTGAAACCCTAACCCTAACCCTTACCCTAGACCCCTAAACCCTAACTCCTAACCCAACCCTAACCCTAAACCCTATACCCTAACCCTAAACCCTAAACCGCGTAACCGCTAGATCCTCTAACCCTGAGACCGCTCTAACGCCTAAGCCCTAACACCCGTAAGCCCTAACCCACTAACCCGTAAACCGCGCGTAACCCTAACCTAACCCTAACCCAACCCTAACCCTCAACCTGAGGACGCGTCTAACCCCTAGTAGACCCTGGCTGGTGACGCCTATTTACACCTAGTACCCCGGATATGCCCTTAACCCTAGGACCGGCAGACCCGTCGTAACGCCTAACGCCTGATAACCTCTAGAACCCTGCGTAGACGCCAAGCCGGTGTAACGGTCCTAATCCTAAACCTAAGTCTAACCCTAACCCTACCCCCTAACCCCTACCCTAACCCTAACCCGTTAACCTGTAACCCTCTACCCGTTAACCTCGCTCTAAAGCCCTAGAGTCCCTATACCCTAACCGTAATCCGCTTACCCGTAACCCCCTTTTAAAAAACGCGCTCGCCGTCCCTAACGCACTTAACCCTGAATTGCCCTACCCTAAGTCCGTTCCGCTAACCCTATAGCCACTTAACCTAACCTCTAACGCCTAACCTAACCCTAACTAACCCTAACCCTAACGCCGACCCTAACCCTAACCCTAACCCAACGCTCTAAGCCCTATTTTAAGACCTAACCCCTTAAACCCTAACTTCCTAACCAACACACTAACCCTTTAACCCTAAGCCCATAACCCGTTGAACACCCTAACCCTACGCCTAAACCCTAACCCTAGCCCTAGCCCTGACCCTGACCCTAACCCGGACCCTAGCTCTAACTCTATGCCTGACCCTGCCCCTAGCCCTTCCCCAACCCTAACTTTAACCGTAACCCTAACCCTACGCCTAACTAACCCTAACCCTAACCCTAACCCTTCAACTTACCTTAACCCTAACCCTAACCCTTAACCTTCCTAACCTAACCTAACTTTCCCTTAAATCCCTAAACCCTGATAGACCTTCAACCCTAATCCCTTAACCTCTAACCCTAGACCTAAATTTTACCTCTAACCCTAATCCCTAACCCTATCCCAAACCCAAACCCTAACCTTTTAATCCCTTAACCCTAGAAAATACCCAACCACCCTTAACCCTATTACCCTAACCTCTTAATACCTTCTTTATACGCTAATCCCTAGTCCTAGTCCTAGCGCAGCCCTTATTCCCTTATTAGACCCTACCTTTAATCCCTTAACCCTAATCCCCCAACCCACTCTCTTAATACCCTTAGACCCTACTCCTATAATTCCAACAGCCTACCTAAACCAAACCCCTACCCTAACAACCTAACCCTAGAACCTAACCTTAATCTTGAACCGTAAGCCCAACCCGTAACCCTAACTCTAGGCCCTACCCTAGCCCTACCTTAACCCTACCCTAAACCTAACCTAACCCTAACCCTAAAACCCTAACCCTAACGCCTAAGCCTCTAATCCCTAACCTGCAAGCCCTTTAATCCGCTTTTTAACCCTGAACTTCCTTATAAACCCTAGAACCCTTACCTAACCTAAAACCCAATCCCTACCTATACCCTTATTTCCTTATGTACCCTAAACCTAACCCTTACCCGGGACCCTGACACCGTAACCCTAACTCTAACCTGAACCCTAACCCTCACCCTAACCCTAATTCCTATACACGTAACCCTAACCCTAACCCTAATACCAACCCTAACCCTAACCCCTATCACCTAATCATAACTCTAACCCCTAACCCACCCCGAGACGCCAACCCCAACCCGTGAAGCCTAGACCAAACCTACCCTAGACCCTAACCTAACCCAGACCTAACCCAACTCACGCCTATAACCCACCAACCCTAGCCCTAACTAACCTACCTAACCCTAACCTCAACCTAACCCTAACCCTAAACCTCTAACCTGCAAAACCCTAACCCTAATCCTAACTATACCCTTCAACTTAACTATGACCCTGATACCCCGTAACCCTAATCCCTAACCCTAAACCCTAACCCTAACCCTAAACCCTAACCCTAAACCCTAACCCTAACCCTAACCCCAACCCCAACCCCAACCCTAACCCTAACCCTAACCCTAAACCCTAACCCTAAACCGTAACCCCTAACCCTGACCCTAACCCTAACCCTAAACCCTGACCCTGACCCCGATCCCGACCAAGACCCAACCCCAACCCTAAACCCTAAACCCTAACCGTAACACGAAAGAGCGAGTTCCAGGACAGCTTTGGCTACACAGAGACACTGTCTCGAAAAGACCAAAAAAAAGAAAAAATATTTTCTATAATATTTAACCTAGTCATCCTTCTTAATGAAACCTTGTTGTCATTTTTCAGTAATTGTGTATTACTCAAAATGAGGTGAGTTCCAGAAATATTTTGTTTAGCATTTAATCCTTAACTAAAGACACTTCTCATTCATACCTTTCAGGATTTTCAAAGTTGAATATAAGCAAAACATTTTCAAATAATCACATATCTCTTATTGAACTTCTGACATATCGTAGATATTTGTGCTATTAATCCACTGTGAAGTCTTTGACAGTGAATAAATAAGACTTTAAGACCATAATTCTGATAGATTCCTGCTCAGTATGAAATTTCTGACGTGTCCAAAGATGTGAGCAAAATGGATTTATGGCTAAAATTACTTTTAGAATTAGGATTTATATAAATTTTAGATTCTGTGATAGTTTACAGGATTGAATGAAAAAGTAAAACCTTTCTCAACCTTTAAATTTCTAGTTTCCCATAACTAAGAATTGTCTCCTATTGAATTAAAAATAAAAATTACAGACTTTGTGATTTTATATTTCCAAGTTTCTTCAGTAAATGATGCTTTTCTGAAATTTAAATGTTTATTAAAGATTTCAACATGATTATTGCATTTAAAAATTTCCTTCCCATACAGATTCTGTATTGTTCTCTATGGAATGAATCCAGGATTTTTCAAATTCACAAAATTGTAACTATTTCTCCACTATTTATTCTTGCTGCATTCTCTGATCTGACGTATGGTTAAATGAATGGCTACATCACTTATATTTATGGTATTTCCCCTCCATTACGTGTTCCGCAATGTTTTCTAAGATTTGATATAATAAAGGCTTTGCAGATTCTGCATATTTGTAGGGTTCATCTCCCATATGAATTCTCTCATGTACTCTAAGAGTTGACATATGAGTAAATGACTTTTCACATGTTTCACATTTCAGGTTTCTCTGCAGTACAAATTCTTTTATGGCTTCTAATCTATGAATTCAATGTAAAAGGCCTGTATCAGTTTTCATATTTGTAGGGTTTCTCTCCAGTATAAATTCTCTGATGTACTCTACAATTTGCAGTATTGGTAAAGGACTTATCACATTCATTATATTTCTAGGTTTTGTCTCCAGAAGGAATTTTCTCATATAATCTAAGTTGTGACACTTGACTAAATGACTTGCTGCACTTTTCACATGACTAAAGACTTGTTAAATTTTTTTCATGTCTGTAGGTGTTCATACAGTATGAATTATCTGATGTACTCTATCACATTCTTCCCAGTAGTGTTGTTTCTGTACAGTATGAAAACTCATGTCTTCTAACAGTTGCTAATTTACTAATCAACTTATCAGGTTGTTCACATTTTTATGATTTCCTCTAGTATGAATTCTCTCACGACTTCTACTTTTTGCTACTTTACTAAATGACTTGTCATATTCTTCACATTAGTAAGGTTTCTCTCATCTTCTAAAATCTGCCCTTCAAATAAAGGACTTATCAAATTCCTCACATTTGTAGGGTTTCTCTTCATTATGAATTCTTTCATGTCGTCTAAGAGATGAACTACAACTAAAGAATTTGTCACATTCTTCACATTTGTAGGGTTTGTCTTCAGTATGAATTCTCTCATGTAGTCTAAGAGATGAAGTACATCTAAAGGACTTGTCACATTCTTCACATTTGTAGGGTTTCTCTCCAGTATGAATTCTCTCATGAACTCTAAGGGACGAAATACAACTAAAAGACTTGTCACATTCTTCACATTTGTAGGGTTTCTCTCCAGTATGAATTCTTTCATGTACTCTAAGACATGCCCTATAACTAAAGGACTTGTCACATTCTTTACATTTGTAAGGTTTCTCTCCAGTATGAATTCTCTCATGTAGTCTAAGCGATGAACTACACCTAAAAGACTTGTCACATTCTTCACATCTGTAGGGTTTCTCTCCAGTATGAATTCTCTC
>VZQC01013319.1:4966022-5005518 GCA_009823505.1 Rhizomys pruinosus | reverse complement strand
GCTGGGCTCAGGAGATCTCAAATCTCAAGAGTCACACAAGCGTGCCTTTAATACCGGCTGGGAGGATAACTCCGCCCCCACAGCCACTAGATCTAATCAAGCCAAAGACCACACCTTTAATCCCAGCTGGGAGGATAACTCCAACCTCACAGCCACAGAGGCCAATCAAACCAAAGACAGCAGGACCAAAGGATCAACAATCAGCTCGCCAAGACACCCAGTTCCGACCTGTCTCCCCCTCTTCCTGCCGCTGGGCTCAGGAGATCTCAAAGTATGAATTTCTTTAAAGGGCTTGATGGTATCTAGTGCAGGTTTGTAGGAAAAGGCAGGCCACCTGTGGCTGCACTGTCTTAAATTACTGCCTGTCATACAAACCTGACTTTGCTCCTAGGTGAGAATGGCTTGTATCAACTTGTGACACACCATGTGAGACAAACTCATGATCTAGAGCTCGTGATATCTACAGAGCATGATGCAGGGAGTCTGGGACTGGGCCCTGAGAGATGACATCATTCTGCTTATATAAGGGAGGTGATGTATACAATAAACAGATTCTTCATTGCCATCAGACAAGAGAGTCCCCTGTCCATTAACTGAAGCACAAATTGTGGGTCCATCAGATTCACAATTGGGTTTCAGCTAACTCAATTGTCTGAGGGAGCAACACTCCCTTAGCCAGAGGTGAAGCTTTAAGGATAATCAATCCTTTAGCTTGGATAAGGCTATGTAGCATGGGTCTTGAGTAAAGAGCAACCAACTCTTAGACCGGGTTTAGCTAACAGCGAGAGGCCTGTGAAGTCACCAGCTTCACAGACCATGGGCTGCAGAATAACCAATTTTGCAGTGGTCCACTGCTGCTGAAAGGTCACCAGACTTTCAGAATAGCCATCAGCTTTGTTGGCAGTCTTAATCAGCAGCTGGGTGGGCAACCAGTGCCCCCACATCACCAGTGGCACTGGACAACCAGCACCTCCATCAGCAGTGACCCCGCACACAGGCTCTCTAAATCAAGGAAACAAATACTAAAGACTCCCCGGGGGCTGGAGAGATGGTTCAGTGGTTAAGAGCATCGACTGCTCTTGCAGAAGACCCGGGTTCAATTCCCAGCATCCACATGGCAGCTAAGAACTGTCTTTAGTGCTGGGCCTGGTGGCACATGTCTTTAATCCCAGCACTTGGGAGGCAGAGGCAGGTGGATCTCTGTGAGTTCAAGGCCATCCTGGTCTACAGAGTGAGTTCCAGACCAGCTGGGGCTATAGGGAGACCCTGTCTCAAACACACACACACACACACACACACACACACACACACACACACACACACACAAGACTTCCCTGGTAGCATAGACAGCACTGAAAATCCATGTTGTAGATTTTTAAAGCAATTTATTTAAAGCAATTTAGAGATTATTCTAAGTCACCACCTGTGAAGAACAAGCCAGTAAGCAGCTATCATCCATGGTCTATGATACAGATTCCTGCTCTGAGTTGCTACTTGGATGCTCTTCATGATAAACTGTATTTCTAAGACAAATACATCCTTACCTCCACAAGCTGTGTTAATCAGTGCTTTCACAACAGAAAGAGATAGTGATTAGAATATTTTGACAGCATGTCCTCACACCCCTTTGCCTGTAGCCTCCTGATCTTCCTGCCACAGACCTGCCCAGTACTCTGGTACATCAGATCCTGCCCACTGTGTCTTGATTCATCTAGAGCTTGAGCCTCTCCAGATCTCCATGCACCAGGACCCCTTCTACAATTGGGCCCATGCCCACTCCTGCTCTTTCCACTCTAGATACCTGAACTACCCTTACTCCAGACCCACCCATTACAACATGATCCCCTGTCTTCAGATGACACTCCAAAGGCTGACCTCACCCCTGCTTTACCTGTGGCCTCATCTAATTGGCACAGACCTGCCAACTACCCTAGTAAATCAGATTCCATTCAGTGCATTATGATTCCCCTGTAGAAAGAAGAGCTCTACCATTTCTGCACTTGGTCCCCCTTCTAGATGGGGCACAGGAAGATTCATCCTCTTTCTGCCTAACATCTCTGGACTATACTCTTAGTCAAGGGGCATCCAGTGCCTCATGATTCTGAGCAAGCAGACCAGCACATTTTAGAGATTCAGTTATTAAAAGTTCCAGTTTGTCTCCATTTCTTTTTTTTTAAATTTTTTATTATTTATTTTCATATGTGTATGAATGTATTGTCTGCATGTAGGTTGGTGCACCCGTGTCATGCAATGCCACGGAGGTCAGAAGAGGGTGTCAGATGCCCCTGGAACTGGAGTTAAAGACTATTTTCAGCCGCCATGTGGGTGCTGGGGATCGAACCCAGGTCCTCTGCAAGAGCAATCGGAGCTCCAGCCCCCAACCTAGCGAGCATTTCAAGCACTATANGTCAGAAGAGGGTGTCAGATTCCCCTGGAACTGGAGTTAAAGACGGTTTTCAGCTGCCATGTGGGTGCTGGGGATCGAACCCGGGTCCTCTGCAAGAGCAGTCAGAGCTTTTAACTGCTAGGTTATCTCTCCAGCCCCTTCATTTCTATATTTCCCTAGCCACTTCCTGATCTGCTTACCACAGACCTGTCTGCTACCCAGACCAGGCTACTACATTGCAAGTATCAGAATTAAACTAACTTTTCATACCTTAGCAAGTAGTATTATAGAGAAAGTGAATTTTGAAGATAGGACAACCACATCTCTCCAAAAAGGCCACTTATTTTGAATATATCATAATCACAGCTCAGGAGAACAAAGAGACATGTTGGGAATTGTGGCCTCCACTAAGTCAGCAGCAGTAGTAGATATGTGTTTATCATTTGGAATCAATGGCATTTGCATTATGAAATAGAAGTTTCAAATAGAAATTTGGAAAATTCTCACCTGTGTAAAGATGCAATGTGGCTCAACTTTGGGGGCAGAATCTGGAGATGTTGCTGTTATGAATGAGTTGGACCTGATTCTCCTACCTGGACAGAATATAAATCATGGAGCTAGTGTCTCAGAGCATGAGGTTCCCGTGAAGGGGAACAAAATTTATCTTATAAATAGCAGAATTTAGGGGCTGGAGAGATGGCCTAGTGGTTAAGAGTGCTGACTGCTCTTGCAGAGGACTAGGGTTCGACCCCCAGCACCCACATGGCAGCTGAGAACCATCTTTAACTCTAGTTCCAGGGGAATCCGATGCCCTCTTCTGACCTCCGTGGCATTGCACAACATGGTTACACAAACCTACATGCAGACAGTACATTCATACACATACAAAAATAAATAAATAAATAAATAAACAAACAAATAAATAAATAAATAGCAGAATTTCAGAGGGCTTTTTACAGAGGCTTGATGCTGTAGCATCAGACTCCTCAATGAGAAGAAATACATGTGTGGCACTGTAAACATAACCAAATACACATGTTGGAGTGGTCATAGACCCTTTTCTGTTAAATTCCTGAGCAAATGTTCTTTCTTACTATAGGCTAAAAATAGATTCTTTTTTATTTTATTTTATTTATTTATGTGTATGAATGTACTGTCTGCATGTAGGTTTGTGAACCCGTGTTGTGCAATGCTGCAGAGGTCAGAAGAGGGTGTCAGATTCCCCTGGAACTGGAGTTCTCCTGGAATTGGAGTTTCAGACGGTTCTCAGCCACCATGTGGGTGCCAGGGATCGAACCCAGGTCCTCTGCAAAAGTGGTGGGTGTTCTTAACTGCTAGGCCATCTCTCCAGCCCCCAAAATAGATTCTTATATTTTACAGACAACTATATCAGCCACCACTCATCAAAGAAGCTGCTTTTGCAACAGATGGATTGTACTACACAGTTCAGCAACTGTGCATACACAGAGAATAACTGTCTGTGAGATGCCAGACCCTAAGTGAAAAATTTAGAGTGGAAGTTTTATATTTATGTCTCACAGAACTTAGTGGAATGAGGGGGTAGGAAGACTAATAATGCATCTCAATTCTCATCAGGGCAATCTCATGCAACAGAGAAAGGAAAACACAGAAGGCCACAACAGCTGAAGTTTGACAATAAGAGATGACAGAGTGTGTGTGACTGGACAGGACTCCTACATTAAAACTCCCTCATGAAGACCTCAGGGATCATGGCAGAAGATGGAGCAGAAAGACTGTAAGAATCAGGAGTGGTGCTTGACCATAAGGAATAGTAACAGCATGCATAAAACCCATGCCAATCCAAGCAGATAAAACCCAGAACAGATCTGAGGACAGGAGGCCCAAACCATTGCTGAGGGACTATCAGCAACTGATCACTGCTGGATGAGGGATAGCTGGTCTTTTTCAAGAGAATGACAGGATTAATAGGTACCAACAGTCATATGGATACACAACTTGACTTGAAAATCCTTAACATATGGGGCTGGAGAGATAGCCTAGCGGTTAAGAGCACTGACTGCTCTTGCAGAGGATCCGGGTTTGATCCCAGCACCCACATGACGGCTAAGAACCGTCTGTAACTCCAATTCCAGGAGAACTCCAGTTCCAGGGGAATCCGACACTCTCTTCTGACCTCTGCGGCATTGCAGGACACGGGTGCACAAACCTGCATGCAGACAGTACATTCATACACATACAGAAATAAATAAAATTAAAAAAAAAAAAGAAAATCCTTAACATATAGGGTTGGAACAGACAGGGGAGGTCTAAATGTGATTAAGATGAACTGTATGGGGGCTGGAGAGATGGCCTAGTGGTTAAGAGTGCCGACTGCTCTTGCAGAGGACCCGGGTTTGATCCCCAGCACCCACATGGTGGCTGAGAACTATCTGAAACTCCAATTCCAGGAGAACTCCAGTTCCAGGGGAATCCAACACCCTCTTCTGACGTCCACGGCATTGCACAACACAGGTGCACAGACCTGCATGAAGACAGTAAATTCATGAACATAGAGAGAAAAAAAAAGATGAATTTTATGAAATTCAGAAAAATTCAATTAAAAACATTCATTGAAAAAAGAGAAATCAAATCTCATGGTCAAGAAGTATTATAGACAGAGGAATGTTGCTGAACAAGATCTATCCTCCTAACTGTAGTAGCCAGTATGCTGAGAATTATGCATGCACAGAGCTTGTCCCTCATCAACCTAACCTGCCCTAGGCAGGCAAGACCATACAAGCAGACTGCAGACCTGGGCCAATCACAAGGTGACAGGACACTCCACTAAGAGAGAGGGCATGCAACAGCACATAAACCCTAACCCTGCCCCCAATAAATGAATCCATGAGAGCTCGCCCTCTATCTGCGTTCACCTGATTCCCAGGGTCTGTGTCTTGACTCTGCACCTCTCACACCCTTGTTCATGGTTGGACCACAAAATTCCCCAGTAGGCCTGGGGGATTTTCTACATCTGGTGCCCAACATGGTTTTTCTTTTTTTTTTTTTTTTTTTTTTCGTATGTGTATGAATGTACTGTCTGCATGCAGGTCTGTGCACCCGTGTCGTGCAATGCCTCGGAAGTCAGAAGAGGGTCTCGGATTCCCCTGGAACTGGAGTTCTCCTGGAATTGGAGTTACAGACGGTTCTCAGCCGCCACGTGGGTGCTGGGGATCGAACCCAGGTCCTCTGCAAGAGCGGTCGGCGCTCTGCGGCGCTCTTAACCGCTAGGCTATCCCTCCAGCCCCCAACATGGTTTTTCAACGCCCCCCCACCCCCACCCCATGCTGGCGAGGCACCCCCTTCCTTGTTTGGTGAGTAGGCCCCCTTTTGTGTTCTTTGTTTTTCGGCCGGCATTAGGGTGAGTGCCTGGCTCCCACCTCCCCCAGCCCGTCTCTCCTCTCTACTTTACTTTTCTGTGTTTGCCCCTGGCTAGGGACGTACATTCCTGTGCCACTGCTTTTTTGGTTCTTCCCTCTAACACTTAATCTCCCTTCCCATTTCATGCCTTCATGGGGAACACACCTCCCCATGTTTGGGAGCCACAGACAGCTGCTCTTAATGTTCTCCTCCAGACCCATGGCCTTAAAATGAAATCCTGGGACTTGGATTCATTTGGGAGGAGGCCATTTGCATTGCCCCTCCTTACCCTTATTGCAAACCTTAAGGGCTCCTCGGCAGAGGGTGTTCTGCGTGAGCATAACTTAGCCTGCCACAAGAACGCAGAGGAGAAGTTGGCCCCGTCCTGTGTCCCTGACTTTCACCAGGACCAGGAAGGTTCCCCCCATCCCAACCCCCCCAAACTCTCTTCAGCTGCCCCTGCTAGGGATACTCATTTGCCCCCCACCAATATACTCTTGGAGGGGGGCCCAGAAAGCTTTTTCCCACCGGAGGGACTAGAGACATCTTGTTCGGCTGGCTGTGTCTTTTGGGTAAGAAAGAGCTCAGTTCTTTTTACTTTCATTTTGGTTTTGTTTAAACTCAAGTTTCTGGTCTGGGGCACTTGGCTAGGAGAAACTGGACGAGGTTGCTCCTCGAGAGTGGAGATGGGGGACACCCTAACTCTCCACTGGTAAAGTGCAAACATGGGGTTCACCTCAGCAATTTGGAATCCAGGCAAGGGGGTCTGGGTTTTTGGTTCCGGGACCAACAGGGCATCGGTTCCGTGCATGCAGCGTTTCCTCTCTCTGTCTGACTATGTCTTGTGTTTATGGTAACTGTTCTTCCGTGTGTCTAAGCATGCGTCTAAGTTTTTATGTGTGTTTGTAAATCGGTGATTATAGTTGTCTCATGTTGGTTCTGTCAAACGAAGTGGCCACTTCAAGTTTCAATCCTTTAAACTGCACAGAATCATTCATTTTGGCATGCCAAACTAGATATGCACGTGCAAACTTTAAAAATTGATATTTAAAAATGCATTTAAAGGCCTAAAATTTGGTTTGTGTCTGCTTTCAAAAGGGATTGTGTGAGGTAACTTGCTTGCTTTGGAATTACCCATTTTTTTGAGACCTCTGCAGGCCAGATTCTCTGGGTGGATGGATCCCTGATTTAACATTAAGTAGCCTTCAGGACTGGGAATGAATTCTTGGACCAGGTGTGGTGGCACACACCTTTAATCCCAGTCCTTGGGAGGCTGAGGCAGGCAGTTCTTTGTGAGCTCAAGGTCAGCCCATCTGGTCTCCACCCATCTGGTCTCCACCCAGCTGCTATCTCAAAGGACCAGAGATAATCTGCCTCTTACTAGCTAGTAAGATTTGCATTAGCAGTTAGTCAGGAATCCTGGCCTGGCTTGGGAGGAGGTCTTTAGAGCTTGGGGAATTCCAGAGCTCTCTGGAGTGCCCATGTGGCAACATTTCAGTCTCTGTTAGAGACCATTTTGAGGTATGGCACCTGGATCAGGTAGAGTGCTACATGGCTTCCAGGGGTGGGAGAGGGCTTTATTTTGTTTCCTATCTGTCCCCCCTCCCCCTTCCTCCTCATAGGAAGCGAACATACCTCCCTGGGTTTGAACTGGTGTCCTGCTGGTCTGGCCACTCCTGGAACTTCCCCAGCCAGGTGTGGTGGGCCACACCTTTAATCCTAACATGCCTTTAATCCTAGCACAGCCAAGGTTTCTAGGTGTAAAGATCATTACTGCAGAATTTCTGAGTCAGAAACAAAAACTGACCCAATTAAATCCTAAATTAAAAATAGGAAAATTTACCTCACAGCTAGATGACCTCAGTACTTTATAAATTGTGAAGATTAAAGTATTGTTATGCTGACCCTTATAAACTTAAGAGTCATATTTTACTCTGATTTAAGTTTTCATCTCTAATTTAGAGTTTTCATCAAGGTGCTAAAGTTTTGGGCTTGAAACTAGTTAAACATACTTGTTTTATGGAGCTGTTTAAATGAACAGGCTTGCATCTAATGCTAATGATTTACTTGATATCAAGTTGATTCACAAGTAAACTTTCATGTGAGCTAAAACTGTTAAACATTCCCTTTTTATTATTCTTAGAAGATTCACTGGTTTCTTTTCATAAGCAAAAAGTACCTCTTCTTAAAAGTGCACTTTGCAGATGTTTCACTCATTTTCCATTGAGTTTGAGTTAGGAGCTATTACCTTGTAGCAGATCAGTATTAACATCTAGCTGGTTCACCAGGAGAACAGAGGCTGACCCTGGGGCTCTCCATGTGGATGCTGGTTACACTGACTGATGGAGAAGGTATTTTTTGTGGCATTGAGGTGGCAACCTCAGAGACATGTAAATGTCTTGAATTTTAAGCTAATGTGAAATCTTAGCAGAGAATGTTTTAATAAATAAATGCCTTAAAAGTATTTAAACTATTCTTCCATATTCTAAAATGTAAAATGTAACATTGACAGATTTTGTGTCTGACATTGTGTCTGGGAAGGAAGGACTGACTTTAGGCCCTTCAAAATCTGCTGTTGGAGGCCTGACAGGGCTATTTGAATCCTCTTTGGCCCAGAAGGAAAGTTTTAAAAAGTTGCTTTGTGAAGCTGTTTGTCATTGACCATTTGCATCCCTGCCATAAAGCAAGCAGCATGGTTGCCTGGGTGGATATAGAGGGTGTTTAGTCCTGAGATGAGAGCTCAATTTTTATTGAGCATTTCTGTGATTTTTCAAACTATTGTATTTGAGATAACTGTCCCATCTAGTTACATGGGAAATACATGTTATTTACTTAGTAAATCTGCACAATTAAGGGTTAATCTGTTTATTAATGTTATGTCTCATGGTATCAAAAAGGGATATAAAAAATGAAAAAATTGGGGCTGGAGAGGTGGCCTAGCAGTTAAGAGCGCTGACTGCTCTTACAGAGGACCCGGGTTCGATCCCCAGCACACACATGGCGGCTGAGAACCGTCTGAAACTCCAATTCCAGGAAAACTCCAGTTCCAGGGGAATCCGAGACCCTCTTCTGACCTCCGCGGCATTGCACGACACGGGTGCACAAACCTGCATACAGACAGTTCATTCATACACATACAGAAATTTAAAAAATAATAATAAATAAATAAATAAAATGAAAAAAATCTTAAAAGGATATTTTTAGTAAGGATTTATGTGAAGATGATGAAAAAAGTCTATGCAAGTGATGAAAGTCTGAGGAGGTTTGTTGTGACAGGTAAAAAGGACACTATATAAAAATAAGCTTAAGTTTGTAAGGTTCAGTCAACTAGTTCAAGAATAGATGGGCGTGGTGGCGCACACCTTTAATTCTAGCACTTGAGAGGCATGGGCAGGCAGATCTTTATGAGTTCAAGGCCAGCTTGGTCTACAGAGTGAGTTCCAGGACAGCTGGGGCTACAGGGAGACCCTGTCTCGGGGAAAAAAAAATAGAAATGTAGATCTAGTCAAGGTTTGTTTAAGAGTGTTCAGTTTTTGTTCAACCTTTATATGCATATCACATGGCAGCACTTCAAGGTTTAGTAAAATGATAAGATACCTGTATTAAGTTAAATTGGTATAAACACTCAAGCTAGTTTACTAGTGGCCTGAATAGGATTGTGAACATACAGCATTGTTGATTTTCAGTCCTCTCCTAGCTTGAACCTGACTCCTTGTTACAGGTTTGGATTAAATGGGCACAGGCAAATGGTGGGTTACCTATGGCTACTGAAAATGTACTTTGTTTCCTGCAAGAGTTGCTTTTGATATTTCCTTTAACCTAACCAGATAATTTGGCTCAAAAAGCTAGATTCTATCTTCCTGAACCAATTGCATGCAGTCCAAAAGAAGGCAGTTTGGATGGATTTGGCAATCCTTATCAGTTTATTTCCTATCTTCTGGTATGTGTTACAACTCCTGTCTTTCTGGGAAAACTATAAATCAGGATAAAGGGTAAGAAAAAGAAAAAGATTGTTCATGTTTGTAATTATAGTGAACAGTTTTACATTTAAAATAAGCCTGAAATTGTTTAATTTGATCTTGCAGGTTATGCCTGCTCAACGTATGGTGTTAAATCCCTCCTCCAGTCAGTATTATACAAGGCTGCTTGAACTTTTGTCCAAGCCCTATCTATAATATTATACAGTAAAGGTGTTAGGCTGGTGTAACTTAGCCTTTCTGGATGGATAACCACCATACATAATGCCCATACCAATTTGGCTAAAAACAAAAGTTGGTTCATCTGAGCTAACTGTATGGACCAAGAGAAAAGTAAAACCAAAAGATAAGTAATCATTATATTTCCTTTAAAGTCTGAGAGATTGTGCCTCCAAACATTAGATTTTGAGTCATTTAAAGTCATATGAGATTTGTTGTTACCAAATAACAATGTTTCTTCTCTCTATTTAAGCAACTACCTAAGGGAAAACTCTCACCATGACTATTGAAACTTCCTGGAAAGCAGATGCTGAGTCCAGACACCATGGACAAATGAACAAAAGGAGAAACCCAATAATGGATGCTTCAGAACCTCTGGTTGAGAAATTCTAACAGACTTTTAAGTTTGTTTGTTTGTTTTTTAATTCACCCTGCTCCTCTCTTGGTTCCTTGCCTAGAAAATTTACATGGCTACTCTCGCCTTCACAGGCACTAGTCAAGGACTTTGTTCTCTCTGTGATTATACTTTTTGGGGTCTTTTAGATAGATCCAATGAGCAGGGGTACCCCAGTCACCACTTCCTATGCCCCTTTTCAGCATGGAAGAAGTCAGAGTGGTCGGTGCCACAATTGTCTCTTGGCAATTGGGGTAACCTCCTCAGAGGGCAATGTGATCAAAGGAAGAGCTAAAAATTGGCTAGGCAGTTTAGGGTCAAGACCCCCACAAAGAGCCAGTTTCTTTCTCAGCTGAAAGCTGAGGACTTCCTGGATCTGCCAGTGGACTTATCCTTCTGGTTGCTCTGACTTGTGGCTCATACATCCTTAACTCACTTGTCAGATTTATTGACCAGTAGGTAAATTCCATTAAAATCATGGTGCTAAGGACCCAATATAACCCCCCTAGCAGAGATCATTCCATCTTGGAGACACCAACTATGGCTCACTCTGGTGAACTTCCTTCAAGGATTTGAAGGCCACATAATGAGAGGGAGAGATGAGTTGCGACCCCAGGTTTTCCTCATTCTGCCTGACCCCCTACGAAGTCCTCAATATTACACATCTACATCGTGAACTTGGTGACATTATTAAAGGCCCCTGGTCACAACAGTTTATTAACTACACCTTGACCCTTGATTCTCAAATCATCTCCCTTAACTCTACCTGCCCCGAGGTCATAGACTTTGATACTAGCTTTGTTTCACAGGTGTGGTCTAAGCTAAAGTCCATTTTTGATCCTGCTACATTGGTCACCTGGGGCATCCTCTACCTCCTGGCCCTTCTCTGCCTTTTTCTCTTCAGGTGCATGTTTCATTTTGCCTGCAGCCAATGCCAGGTCAACAAAACAATGGCCCAGGTCCTCTCAGCAATGGTCAATAGGGACTCTGTATGCACCCCTCCTGATGGGGTAATTCACATCTGGCTCTCATCCATTGTGCTGGATGGCTTTAGTGTCAACTTGACACACCTGGGTTGAGGGAGCCTCAATTGGGGAATTGGCTCCATTGGATTGGCCTGTGGACACATCTGTGGAGTATTGTCTTGATGGTCGAGCAGTGGGGGGGGCCCAGCCCATAATGAGTAGTGCCAGCCTGGGCAGGTGGTTGTGTACAGTATAAGAAGGCAGGCTGGGCATGAGCCAGAGAGCAAGACAGTGAACAGCATTCCTCCATGGCCTGTGCTTCAGCTCCTGCCTCCAGGTTCCTGCCCTGAGTTCTTGCCTTGGGCTCCCTAAGTGATGAACTATGACCCAGGAGATGTAAGCTGAATAAACCCTTTCCTCCCCAAGTTGGTGTCAATCAGAGTGTTTTGTCACAGCAATGGAAGACAAACTAGAACAGAAATTGGTACGAGTGGGGTGTTGTTGTGACAAACCTGACCTTGGAGTTTTGGGGAAGGATTGTGGAAGCGCTTGGAACTTTGGGCTAGAAAGATCATTGAATGCCTAAAGATTGTAGCTGTGGAGCTTGGAGCAGTTTTGCTGAAGGATTTGTAGAAGATGGAGGCCTGGCTTGTGAGGTTTCTAGTTTCAAAGGGAAGCAGAGATCATCAGGACTGTTTAATCTGTGGGTTCTTGTCAGCTGGGGCTGAGGAATCAGCTGTAATTAAGAAGAGACCAGAACCTGAAGTGAAATATTTGTTGTACTGGGACAATTGATGCTGGTTAGCTGGGGCTGAAAAATCAGCTGTAAGTAACAAGAGACCAGCATCACTGTGGTGAAATCTTCTGGGAAGAATTTCTTCAGGGTCAGCACACAGAAGCTATGTTCCAGAAGGGGCCCGAGCCTCCATGTCAAGCCAGAAGCAGAACTTGGTAACGTGTAAGAGTCTCCTATATGGTTCTGGTGTTGAAATTTGAGGGGGTCACAGAGAGCAGCCGAGGCTTGGCACTGTGAGAGGTCAGGAAAGACCATTGGTGGAAGTGCACCTCGGTTGCAGTGGAGACCCCAGGATTGCAGGGGTCATGGAGAGAAGCTGAGGCTTTGCACCAGGAGAGGTCAGAAGAGACCATTGGTAAAGGTGCTGCCTCAGTTTCAGTGGTGACCCCAGCTTTTTGGAGATGCCAGGACCATGGGACGACCACCAAGAGCAGCAGCAGGTGTGGAATGGAGTCAGCCTGGGTCTGTGAGATGAGCTGTGTGTGCCACGGATGGCCAAGTCGGAGAGGGGGAGCTGCTGAAACCCTTTGGAGCCCAGAAGATCATGAGTGAATCCCAGGTGTCCAGCCTTGAGCTACTTGCTGGACTTAGGTTTTGTTTGAGAGTGCCTGATTCTTCCCTTTGAAATAAGACAGTACTTGTTTTGGATCTTACAGCAGCCCACAATTAAGAGACTTTTAATAGACTGTGGGTCTTTTAAGATTGTACTGTCTTAGGTTGTGATTAATGGTAACATCATACTTTGGGGATAAGAACTGGAAAGGTGGTGGTTTAATAGTGATGTGTTTTGTGTGTCAACTTGACACACCTGGCCTGTGGCCACATCTGTGGAGTATTGTCTTGATGGTCGAGCAGTGGGGGAGGCCCAGCCCACAATGAGTAGTGCCAGCCTGGGCAGGTGGTTGTGTACAGTATAAGAAGGCAGGCTAGCCGGACGTGGTGGTGCACGCCTTTAATCCTAGCACTTGGGAGGCAGAGGCAGGCGGATCTTTGTGAGTTCAAGGCCAGCCTGGTCTACAGGGTGAGTTCCAGGACAGCTGGGACTACAGGGAGACTGTCTTGAAAAGACCAAAAAAAAAAAAAAAAAAAAGGCAGGCTAGGCATGAGCCAGAGAGCAAGCCAGTGAACAGCATTCCTCCATGGCCTGTGCTTCAGCTCCTGCCTCCAGGTTCCTACCCTGAGTTCCTGCCTTGGAATCCCTAAGTGATGAACTATGACCCAGGAGATGTAAGCTGAATAAACCCTTTCCTCCCCAAGTTGGTCAGAGTGTTTTGTCACAGCAATGGAAGACAAACTAGAACATCCATCCACAATTCACGGGAATGAGCTTGTCTCTCCCCTCCACTGTACTGCTCCTGGCCTCTTCCCTAGGTGGCTGGCCAGTCAAAGATGGGTAAGACTCTGCAAAACCAGGGCAACCTAAGACAGACATAGTCAAATGTCAGAATGCCAGAGGTGGGGTGAACAAGGTTTGGGCATAGCACCCAACCTCCTACTGGACCACTCCTCATGCAAAATTAAATACAAAGGGTGGAAATGTAGTAGCCAGTATGCTGAGAATTGTCCCTCATCAACCTAACCTGCCCTAGGCAGGAGAGACCATACAAGCAGCCAAGTTGCAGACCTGGGCCAATCACAAGGTGACACGACACTCCACTAAGAGGAGAGTGGGGAATGCGAACAGCACATAAACCCTAACCCTGCCCCCAATAAACAAATCCATGACAGCTCATCCTCTGTCTGCATTCACCTGATTCCCAGGGTCTGTGTCTTGATTCTGCACCTCTCACCCCCTTGTTCACAGTTGGACCATGAAATTCCCCAGCAGGTCTGGGAGATTGTCTACACCTAACCATGCCTGTGTAAACCATATCCTATCTGTGATCAATAATGAAGACACAAAGATAATTACAAAATAAGCATGAGAAAGAATGTTTGCCAAATAAGTCTAGACTGACTTCTCATGCACACAATAGAGATTTTCAACTTCCCAAACTCAGAGAGCTTTTAGTAATGTACAATGTCTTGGGCAATCTTATGTATTATGCAAGATAAAGGTTCTGCAATCTCTTTTCTGACAAAACTGGAATGTAGACATCAACAGTAGATAAAAAACAGAGGAATCTACTAATGCCACATGAAAGACACACATATTTAACACATTCCTATTCAAAAGTGGGAAGACAATACAGAATTTCATGCTCTGTAAATATATTATGTGATTCTCCACATATTAGCATGTCATTTTGGCAGAAGTGCATAAATAATCCCAAAGCAAAGAAAAATCACAAACAATCAGAAGGGCATAAAATTTTTCAAAGCTGAAACAAAAACTGCAGTATTTACACATTTTATAAAATATGTTTCGTCTATGGGGCTGGAGAGATGGCCTAGCAGTTAAGAGCACTGACTGGTCTTGCAGAGGACCTGGGTTCAATCCCCAGCACCCACATGGCGGCTAAGAACCATCTTTAACTCCAGTTCCAGGGGAATCCAACACACTCTTCTGACCTCCATGGCACTGCATGACACGGGTGCTCTAACCTACATGCAGACAGTACATTCATATACATAAAAAATAAATTAAAAATTAAAAAAATTTAAAAAGAAAGTCTTATATATTTCATCTATTAAACCTCTAACATTTGCAAGAAATCTGACATGAGATAATAAGTAATTAAATAAATGATTAAATAAAGTGGTATTTAAGTACAAGTAAACTTCCCATAGTTCACATAGGATAAAATATAGTCATTTGACATTTACTACAGGACACATAGTGAAGAAATTGTTATAATACCTACTGAAACAGACCATGGCATAAATATTTTTAGGTCTTCATCCTTTTTTACTTAGAACTCTCAGCTGGGACCCTCTTTCATCCATTCAAACCTACCTGGTTGGCTACAGTCTCCACTCTTTTCACATTCCAGGGCTCTTTGCTTTGCTCCAGATAGGAGACCAGAACAGGTTTACACCTAGCAAGACCTGTGTATGAGAACAAATGATGTGACTCTTGCTGGATTTCTTAGAAAGTAACAGATTTCTAACAGTAATCTGACAATTGATAATATGTAAAGCAGAGATGATTCATTGAATAATTTCCCAATTTTTGTTTTCTGACAGAATAATTAGAATACATAGGAATTTTTCCATTTTCATATACTGAGTTCTATCACTGAATGAAAATGCAGCTATAGTATCATGTATTAATGGAGCTATAGTATCATGTATTAATGGATGACTGAAATTAACATCCAAACTAATGATGATGGATAATTCCTCTAACAAGTAGAAATGGAAATGATAAAGTGTGAAAATGCTCTTCTCAATGTCCAGATATTCCCAATACACTGATTTTTAAGGAATTTAAGACTTATTAAAAAAAAAAATATGAACAAAGTAGAGTGTTCTCTGTCAAAGGAAGCAGAACAATAAAAAAAAATTCTGCAAGAAAATAACCCTCCTCACCTATAGACACCAGATTGTTGTAATTCTCCAACATCGTCTCCCTGTACAAAGCCCTCTGAGCAGAGTCTAGACATTTCCACTCCTCCTGGGAGAAGTCAATGGATACATCCTTAAAAGTAAATGGATCCTAAAATGAAAAATGACCATTTGACCATGTGACTTTAAACAGGGTATTTCACAAGTAAAAAAGAGAAAATTTGTACAGAACTTAGGAAGACTAGAAGAACAATCAGAATTGTTCAAAGCATATTATTTTTTTACTGGTACATTTATAATGAGAGTAAGCTTTATTACATCAAGTAAGAAACACATACAAAGATGCAAAGTTTCAGTCATTTCCTTCCAGATCAGCTTACTGCAATTGTGGAACCAACATCTACACACTGTCTCAGGATGGAAATATTCAGGGAACTTGTTTAGTTAGGTAGATTGCTCTTTCCTCTGTAATTTACAACTTATTCATTTTTGTTGTTGTTTTTGTTTTTTTGGAGGCACTTGTCACAGCTGGCCTGGAATTTGCTCTGTAATCCAGGTTGACCTTGTACTCACAGCTATTGGCTTGCTTCAGCTTCTTGAGTACTGGGATTAAAAGCATGCACCACCAGGCCCTGAAACTTTTTCATTTTTAAAGACTGATTTCAAACCACTCAGAGTCATGCAAAGATTAAGAGAAAAGAGCTTCTTTAAGCAAGATATACACTGAATAGCAAGCTGGCAAGATATTAAATCAAATGTGCCACTGGTACACACTAAAGTCCTCAAAGTCCAATGAGTTTATGAAAAGGAAGAAATCAGTATGGATGATGCAAATGGCGAATGTACTCAAAGAACATTAAAGGGAGACAAAAGTCCTTGGGGGTAAACAATGGTTTTCTGTAAAGTAATTTAACATGCATATAAAATTAAGCCCAAAACATAGGAATACCATTTCCCTCTTATATTTTTAACATAGAAGATCTATTGTACATATTTTTCCTATGTAAAGAAACAATGATTTATAAATATGTTTCAGAAATTCACATGTTTATAATCAGGCACTGTAAACCTAGATAATGCATTGATTTTGACTTAACAAGATCTGTGGCTGGTTCTGACTTAACCTTTTCATAACAAGCTCTGCAGAGAGGCCAGTGGCCCAGGTACAAAAGACACATTCTCCAGCAGCGCAGAACATGGCAGAAGAATAAAGAAGTTTAAATGAAGGTGTATTGAGTGTGTGTGCTTTCCTTCAATAGCAAGAAGAGAGACACCATCCTGTAAAGTATGTCCTAGAGCCTGCATGTAAGGAATAAATTACAGAAACATTAGGGTAGAAAATATTCTAAAATTATTTTTATAGCTGGGCGTGGTGGTACATGCCTTTAATCCTAGCACTTGGGAGGCAGAGGCAGGCAGATCTTTGTGAGTTCAAGGCCAGCCTGGTCTACAGAGCGAGTTCCAGGACAGCTGGGGCTACAGGGAGACCCTGTCTCAAAAAGACCAAAAAAAAATTATTTTTAGAGCGCTTTCTCTCTTTTTTTGCCTTTTTGAGACAGGGTCTCCCTGTAGCCCCAGCTGTCCTGGAATTTCCTCTGTAGACCAGGCTGGCCTTGAACTCACAAAGATCCACTTGCCTCTGTCTCCCAAGTACTAGGATTAAAGGCATGCGCCACCACGCCCAGCTAGTGCTTTCTCTTTTTATCCTCATTCATTCTCTCTCTCTCTCTCTCTCTCTCTCTCATCTTTTTGAGACAGGGTCTCCCTGTAGTCCCAGCTGGCCTGGAACTCACTATGTAAATCCAGGCAGGCCTTGAACTCACAGAGATCCACCTGCCTCTGCCTCCCAAGTGTTGGGATTAAAGGCGTGTAACAGCACACCCAATTTATCCTCATTTTCTTGCTGAAAATTTATCTAAAAGGAATACACTGGGCAACTTATGCATGTGACAATAAGATGATTTTGCCAACAGGGCTCCTTACTGCAAATTGTTAAAAAGGTGGACCACTACATGTGTATAATCTGATCAACAAATATTTTCATTGAGGTACAAAGAACCAGTAATGTAAACATCACTGTGAATTGAGTGTGAAATAGAAATGCCAACAGATAAACTAATCCAGCTTCAGAATCTCCACCAGTAAAACTGAGTAATTAGTAAACAAATATCAAAGGTTTATTTCTCCAAAGGAAGGAAAAAACAGTGATGAGAGATTCTGCATTAAATCTCATGATTTGTGTGCTTCATTATGTAAATTACCAGAAGAAAATGTACTCATAGTAAACTAAAAGTGATCAAGTCTGAGTCTGGGGTGTGGTTAAAAGCACTTCAAGCAAGGGAGTCAATCACCTTCCAGGAGACTAATGGGTACAGGTGTCAACAAACCCAGCAAAGCCTGTGATGTTGGTGGAACTAAAATATAAGCTTTTGTTAAAATAACAAATTACAAATCTGTTGTGTGGTTGGAGGCTGTCCATTTTAACACATTTCTCATATGATGTATACTCACAAAAGTATGATAACCATTGATTTAAAGGTCCCCTCCCCGCCCACGCTGGTTTTTTTATACTTGTTTTCTAACAGTAATCTGCTGACTGATAATATATAAAGAAGAGATGATTCTTTGCTACTGAGAAGAGCTTCACTGTATGAATGTACCAAATTTACATGATCTATTCATAGAAGGAAAGACATTAAGACTGTGTATCTATGTATCAAAAGAAAGTAGAAGGACTGGAGAGATGGCTCAGCAGTTAAGAGCTCCAACTGCTCTTCCAGAGGACCCAGGTTCAATTCCCAGCACCCACATGGTGGCTAAGAACTGCCTTTAAGAAAAGAAAGTAGAAGAGAAACTTTACTTTTATTATTTTTTTTAATTTTTTTAATTTTTTAAAAAATTTTATTTATTTCTGTATGTGTATGAATGTACTGTCTGCATGCAGGTTTGTGCACCCGTGTCGTGCAATGCCGCGGAGGTCAGAAGAGGGTCTCGGATTCCCCTGGAACTGGAGTTTCTTTTTTTTTTTTTTTTTTTTTTTTTTATCTGCCATGTGGGTGCGGGGAGTCGAACCCGGTCCTCTGCAAAGCGGTCGGCACTCTTAACTCTAGGCTATCTCTCCAGCCCCCACCGAAACTTTACTTTTAAAAACTCTGGCTGAGAACCGTCTGTGACCCATCGCAGGAGAACTCCAGTTCCAGGGGAATTGAGAACCCTCTTCTGACCTCCGCCGGCATCGCACACACCGGTGCAGACCTGCATGCAGACAAAACATTCATACACATAAAAAAAAAACAAAAAAAAAACTCTGGCTTATCATGTACTTCACTGAGACATTAAATTTGTCAATTCTGAGGCTCTGGTTGGAATTAAGACTCTCACATTCTGGAAATTTCATGGGCAATATTTTTTTTTTAATTTTTTTTAATTAATTTTATTTATTTCTGTATGTGTATGAATGTACTGTCTGCATGCAAGTCTGTGCACCTGTGTTGTGCAATGCCGCGGAGGTCAGAAGAGGGTGTCGGATTCCCCTGGAGCTGGAGTTCTCCGGGAATTGGAGTTTCAGACGGTTCTCAGCTGCCATGTGGGTGCTGGAGATCGAACCCAGGTCCTCTGCAAGAGCGGTTGGCACTCTTAACCGCTAGGCCATCTCTCCAGCCCTCATGGGCAATATTTAAGGAGCTTATAAGGCAGTTTTTACTCTAGAGACTACCTTGGGACATTTCTTCCAGTATATAAGTTTTAACATGACAATTCATGATAATTTATGTTAATTCATGTTAATTTAATAGTAAATTCATGTTAATTTAATAGTCAACTTCAAAATGTATGTAGAGAACAAAATATCACATTGTACCTTCTAAAACACATACTTTTGTTCTTTGTAAAAAATTAATATTAAGGGACTGGAAACATGGCTCAGAATTTAACAGCACTGGCTGCTTTTGCAGAGGACTGGAGTTCGATTCCCAGCACCCAAATGACAGCTAACTACCATCTATAACTCCAGTTCCAGGGGATCCAAGAGGCTCTTCTGAGCTCAGTGGACACTGCATAAAACATGTGCATTTACATACATGCAAACAATATACTCATATACATGAAATAAAAAATAAAATATTTTCAATTAATATTAAAAAATGGAATCTATCCTATAATATTGCACTTTAATTTATGGATGACTGGCTCCATCTCTCACAAATGTAATTTATAATATTTGATAATTTGTCTTCACACACAAAAAAAATGTGCAGGGGTGTTTTCCTAAGGACCACCTGCCTCTTGAGTGTATTTCAAGATAACACCACCACCCCCAGGACCCCAGGTGATTACAGCCTAATGCACAAGACACCAAGTACTGTAGCATGTTTGTATTCCTATGCTGGGTGGTTCATGATAAGTCATTAGAAAGTGCCTGGATTTCTAACACAGTACTGTGCTCAACAGATAAGAAGAAAACACAATAGGGAATTCTATCAATAACTCTCCAATTGGAATATTCTTTCTGAACACTGATATTTACAGAGTTTCTTCAGTTTGCATAGTGTTCTACTTCTCAGCCAAAACTCTAGGGTAGAAATCGCACTTTATTATTGGGATGACAATATTGCATGCTATAAAGCTTCTGAATTTATCATGGGTAAAAAAATGAAAGAAGCATAACACCCCCAAAAGGAGGCAGAGGCAGGTGGATCACTATGAGTTCAAAGCCAACCTAATCTACATAGTGAGTTCCAAGCCAGCTGGGGATAGGGGGAGACCCTGTGTCAAAAAGGCAAAAATGCAAAAAAGCAAATTGATAAACATACCAAGAAAGAAATCAAAGAAACAATACCATTTAAAATTGCATTTAAGGGCTGTGGGGATAGCACAGCTGTTAAAGGCTGAGGCTAAGAACCGCAAAAAAAAAAAAAAAAAAAAAAATAAATAAATAAATAAATAAATAAATTGCATTTAAAATAAATTATATAAGAAAATCAAACCAAGGAAGTGAAAATCTTGTGTAATGAAATGTTTAGGACACTCAAAAAAAATTTAAATGAATACTAAAAGATAGAAAGACCCCTCACATTTATGAACTTGTAGGATTAATATTGTAGAGATGGCCATTCTATCAAAAGCCATCTACAAATTTAATGAAACATGCACCAAACTCCCAAAACAATTGTTAACAGAAATTGAAAAATTATGTTAAAGTTGATGTGGAAGAACAAAGCCCCAGTAGTGCCAAAGTAATCAAGAACATTTAAAAAAATTGTGTCAAGTATCTTTACCCCTCACTTCAATTTATAGCAGAGAGGTATTTTAATAAATATGACATAGGGGCTGGAGAGATAGCCTAGTGGTTAAGAGCACCGACTGCTCGGGCTGGAGAGATGGCCTAGTGGTTAAGAGCACCGACCGCTCTTACAGAGGACCCGAATTCGATCCCCAGCACCCACATGGCGGCTGAGAACCGTCTGAAACTCCAATTCCAGGAGAACTCCAGTTCCAGGGTAATCCAACAACTTCTTCTGACCTCCGCGGCATTGCACAACACGGGTGCACAGATCTACATGCAGATAGTACACTCATACACATATAAAAATAAATAAAATAAAAAAAAATAAAAAATAAAAAACAAATATAACATAGTACCAGCATAAAAAGTGACACATAAGTCTGGGGAACCAAATAAAAGAGCATAACCCCCCTCAAAAGGGCAAACATGAAGAATACAAAAAATTACATTAAAGCATTTTTCACCTGTCAGAATTTCACTTTATATTATGAGAGACTCGTACACAAAAAGTTAACACACATACATAGGTGTTTGCCAAGAAACTCTGATTATGAGTAAGAAATTGTGTAAAAAAAGTATTCTCACCAACCTAAACAAGAGAGAGCTGAAACTTTGGAGCATCAAGTCTCTGTACAAAGCCCTCTGAGCAGGATCTGGGCATTCCCTCTCCTCCTGTGAGAAGTCAGTCCACAACCACATCACTGAATGTCAACATACCCAGAAATGAACATTAACAGTCTGACCATGTGTCCACAGATAGACTGTTGTCTTCAACGAAGGAGATCAAAGAGACTGACAGGCATTTTCTGATGTGGAGAGTGATCATAACTATTCTGAATATGCTTTTCACATTGTCATATTCTCTAGTGCATTTTCTATCTGTGGAACTAGCGTGACAGGCTATCCTTGTATTCAGTACATGTACTATGCTTTTATGGACCATAGGATCTAAGATTAAGGCCCTGACATAAGAATATGCATTTTAATATCCATATCACAATTTATTTCAAATAGAACATTAATGATGAATTTAAAATTTACTTAAGTGTTAGTGCTTAAAATGATAACTGTGGACATCCACTAAAATATATGTTCTGATTCAATATAATCTAGAATCATTCCTTCTGTGACTAATTCTTTTTTTTTTTCTTTTTTTCTTTTTTTTAGAAAACTTTTTTTTCTAATTTTTTTTTTTTTATTTCTGTATGTGTATCAATGTACTGTCTGCATGCAGGTCTGTGCACCCATGTCGTGCAATGCCGCGGAGGTCAGAAGAGGGTCTTGGATTCCCCTGGAGCTGGAGTTCTCCTGGAATTGGAGTTTCAGACGGCTCTCGGCCACCATGTGGGTGCTGGGGATCGAACCCGGGTCCTCTGTAAGAGCAGTCGGTGCTCTTAACTGCTAGGCCATCTCTCCAGCCCCTTCTGTGACTAATTCTAACAAGCTCTCTAGGGATGACAAGACCCTAGGATAAACACCACTCCCTTAGATACAGAAAAAGTAGACCATGGAAGTCAGAATACACAGATAGATTTAAACTGGAAGAGCAAGGGGAAGAACCATTGACTTGAAGTAATTATTGTACACTCCAGATTACTTGGCCAGATTTGTAAACATCAGCACATTCATTCAAATACTGTATGTGATTATTTTTTAGAATATTTTGGAAACCATAAAATTACTGACAAAAACTAGGATTTGGCTTAGTTCATATGCTCTTAAATTTACCTGAATGTCAAGATATGTATGGCAGAGTCCATGAACTCAGGTGGAGTGGGGGTGGGGGAATGAAAAGGGAAATTACTCTAAATCAGATTGAGAAATGATGTATGATATATGAAAAGTTTAATAATAAAAATATATTTTAAAAATTAATAAATAAATGTAAAAATTGCCATGAAAAAAATTAACCTGACTGTAATAACTTTTAATAGTCTAAATTTAAGAAGATGCACAGACCAATGGCCCCATATATCTGCAACTGAATATAGAGTCCTGCAGTCCTTGCTATAGAGTAAGCAGAATCAATGTTTAAATTCCAGGTGAATTTCACAGACCTACCTGTGTTCAGAGCCCCCAAGTTTGACTGGAGAGAGCCCAGTGCCACTTTGATCACAAGACCAGGAGTCTTTCTCAGGGCCTCTGGTTCCCTCAGCACTCCCCTTCCACCTCTTGGTAACAGCAGGAACCACACCTCTTCTGCTCTGCAACAGCCACTCCACGTGGTTCCCATGGCTGGGGTGAACTTGTGCATCTATCCAGGTCCTCTTCAAGAGCATCCAGTTCTCTTAATAGCTGAACCATTTCTTCAGTCCTATTGATAACTACTTTAATGTTGCCTCTCATAAAGTCCCTAACATATTAGATGTTTTCTCCCCTTTGTACTTCTTATTCCTTTTCTTTAGGACCAGTCTGTTAGTTTTCCCATTCTGAGGGCATGGGGTTGTCTGAAGTCCTCAGAGGTGTCTACTTCCCCTGACACTGTTGCCCAAGTCGTTCTTGGTATCCTGACTGTGGTATAGCGGTTGATATATATTCTACAAGTCTTCCTGAATACATTCAAGCTGAAAGTGACATTTAAAAACATTTTTTAACTTCTTTACTGACATGTCTGTGTGTGTTTATATGTCAGTGTATGACATGTGTCCTATACTGTCCACAGTCCAGATGAGGGCATCAGATACCCTGCCTGGAATTGGAGTTACAGGTATCTGTGAACTGCCCAATATGACTGCTGGGCACTAAATCTGGATCTTATAGAAGAGCAGCAAATGCTCTTAACCACTGAGCCACCTCTTCAGCCCTTTTAACTTTTCTTTCTATACTCATTTTGTTTTCAGGATTAATCTTAAGTATTAGAGAAAAAAAATTAATATATATAGATTCATGATTTAGCCCTGCTGTTAGTCCATTTTCTCTTACTCTAATAAAGAGCCTGATGCTGTAATTTATATAAAGAAAAAAAGCTTTATCTCAGAGTTCTGGAGGCTCAAGGGCATAGCATCCATGAAAAGCTAGGTGCTAACGAGTCTCCCTTGGATTTAATCACAATACAAATGGTACATGGTAGAGGACTTGATGTAAGAAACCACAGCACCTGAGGGATGCCAGGCTTATTCTTTTTTTTTTTTTTTTTGTATTTTTGAGACAGGGTCTCCATTTAGTCCCACCTGGCCTGGAGCTTACTCTGTAGACCAGGCTGGCCTTGAACTCAAGAGATCCACCTGCCTCTGCCTCCCAAGTGCTAGGATTAAAGGCATGCACCACCATGCCCAGCTACTTTTCCCCCTCTGTTTTAGAGGCAGGATCTCAAGTATCTGTGGCTACCTTCACTCCACTCTTTATGTAGATGAGGGTGACCTTGCACTTCTGTTCCTCCAGCCTCCACCTCCTGGGTACTGGAATTATATGCATCCTGATTCATGGAGTACTACGGGTTGAACACAAGGCATTGTCCACACAAGGCAAGCACTATACAAACCAAACTACATTCTCAGCCCCAGGCTTGTTGTTTTTACTACAGTCCTCTNGCCCGCCCCCCCCCCAGTAGGTGCCAGCAGAAGCCAGAGTTTTGGGATCCCCCAGGAACTAGAGTGGTTGTGAGCTGGCAGACAACCATTGTGGTTGCAAGAAATTGAAGTTGGGTTCTCTGGAAGAGCAGTACATGCTCTTAGCTGTTGGACCAGGACCATGTCTCCACTCCCGACTGTGGTTCTTTTTAATTTTTTTTTTTTTTCTTTTTGTGGTTGCCATGTGCCCTTTATTGAATCCACCATGGACAGATGTGTGAGTTGTGAGTGTAACATACCATAATGGCTGAAGGGACAGGGTGAGTGGCAGCTGTGGATTGTGGAGTACATGCCAGGACCAGAAGCCAGAATCTCCTCATGTGTACAGATGACCAGTGACATAAATAATGATGGTGATGACGAACGTAAGGATGTTGAAGACCAGGGCGCGGATGTTCAGGCACTTGGCAGTGGAGGCATAGGCCTGGGCCCCAGTCACATCGCCCACCATCTTCCGATCCCTAGACTTCACAGAGTAGGCATAGGCAATGAAACCTAGGCAGCAGAAGTTCATGAAGAGCGTATTGAACAGGGACCAGACCACATGGTCAGGAACAGAGACCTCTCTGGGCATGTTGATCACTGTGGTCCTGACAGAAGCTGAGCCATGGTGTTCCCCCAGCTCACCTACCTCATATTCCTCTTTGATCCTTTCATAGTTTGGGGGGAGTCCGGCACTGGTGGTCGTTAAGAAGGCTTGGGAAATGTGGTTCATGGTGCCGAGCAAAATCAGCAGTGAAACCTTTTATTTCTATTACTCCTTAGTTTCACAGTGTTTTGGAAAATGGTACCTATCCAATGGTCATACTTTAAATTTGATAGAATAAATTCATAATATCAATGAAAGAAGTCTCTTTTGAAGATGAACTGATATTTTTTTTCTTCTAAAATAACTTCAAATGAGTTTTGTGCTGATTTTTGCAGTTTGCAAGTACAGGTAAATCTTTAGTTGATCCTAAAGGACATTTTAATAGACTATAACTATTATTAGTGCCCATTCTGAAATTAGTGTTTTCTGTTTTGTGCCATTTTATATTTTTAATGTGTTAACCTTTCCTCTTACCCTGAATTTTTTCCTAGTCTTTTACTTCTAAATTGTACTTTAGCTTAATGGCAGTAGTTTACTTTTCTGAGAAAATTAGGAATCACTGTACTTTCTCAATAACTACTACTATAGAGAGTTTTACCCAAGAGAGATTTAAGAAAGTCTTATAATAGCCCAGAGTTCATATAGATATAGATAGACATATTTTACTGTCGTACCAAACTTTTACTGTGTTGAACTTAAAGAAGTCATTACTGAGAAATAATATAGAAAAGTGAAGTAATCCATTCAGTTCTACTTTTTCAAAAAAATTTAGAATGCCCATTTTCTTTACGCCAGGTTTCAGGCAACAATTTCAAAGTACAGGTCTGTGATTAGTTGTATCAGGATAATAAGAAAAGTACTTAAATGACTAAATAATATAAAATGAAAAATAGCCATATTTTTAAAAATGCAGATTTTGGGGACTTTGTTACAATTACAAACTACAAATCTGTGGTGTGGCTGGAGGTTGTCCATTAACATATTTTTCATGTGATATACACTCACAAAAGTTTGATAACTATTGATTTAAAGGTTCCCCCCTTCTCCCTGGGTTTTTTTACACTTGTTTTTTGTTTTGGTTTGATATGGGTTGGTTTGTTTGTTTTGAGACAAGGCTGAGTACTGAAAATACAGACATGCATCATGGTGCCAAATTAACAGAGTGCTGGGTTTAAACTAGGACTTTCATGCATGCTGAACAAGCAGTAAGTACAGCTACTAAACTTCATCCCCAGCCCTGAAAGTTTTTGTTTCCTTGTTTTGGGGCAAGATCTCATGTAGCCCAGACTGGCTTTAAACTCTCTATGTAACAAAGGATGTCCTTGAACTTCTGATCTTCCTGTCTCTAACTTCTGAGTGCTAGGATTACAGACATGTAAAAAACCTAAATCCAGGTTTTATCCTTCTTAAAAGAATAAAAGCTAGGTAGGTAATTTATTGCAGAATACAGGAGGACACACTCTCAAAGGGTTAGACTGGAAGGCGACCAAAGAGATCACTATGCCAATCTATATTATGTCACCATAGTTTTGATAATCTTCATTTCTAAAGCTTCTAGAAAAGACAGCATTTACTAAGGCATATTTTCTATATGGGTATATAAAATTTTGAGGCCCATTAGGATTGACCCTTACTGAAGGGGATTATGGTACTATTCATGGTCTTTATCAGCCTCCAACTAGATAGCAATCTTGTAAAATGTAGTTATATAGAACCCATACTTTTGACCAGTGTTCTAGTTTCTCTTCCATTGCTGTGACCAAACACTCTGACCGACACCAACATGGGGTGGAAAGGGTTTATTCAGCTTACATCTCCTGGGTCACAGTTCATCACTCAGGGGGCCCAAGGCAGGAACTCAGGGCAGGAACCTGGAGGCAGGAGCTGAAGCACAGGCCATGGAGGAATGCTATTCACTGGCTGGCTCCCCTGAGTGATGAACTGTGATTGAGGAGATGTAAGCTGAATAAACCCTTTCCTCCCCAAGTTGGTGTCGGTCAGAGTGTTTTGTCACAGCAATGGAAGAGAAACTAGAACAGAAACTGGTACCAGAGAGTGGGCTATTGCTGTGACAGACCTGACCTTGGTGTTTTGGGGGAAGGATTGTGGAAGCATTTGGAACTTTGGGCTAGAAAAATCATTGAATGCCTAAAGATTGTTGCTGTGGAACTTGGAACAGTTTTGCTGAAAGAGTTGTAGATGATGGAGGCCTGGCTTCTAGTTTCTAGTTTCAAAGGGAAGCGGAGATCATCAGGACTGTTTAATCTGTGGGTTCTGGTCATCTGGGGCTGAAGAATCAGCTGTAAGTAACAAGAGACCTGAACCTGAAGTGAAATATTTGTTGTACTGGGACAATTGATACTGGTTAGCTGGGGCTGAAAAATCAGCTGTAACAAGAGACCAGCATCACTGTGGTGAACTCTTCTGGGAAGAATTTCTTCAGGGTCAGCACACAGAAGCTATGTTCCAGAAGGGGCCCGAGCCTCCATGTCAAGCCAGAAGCAGGACTTGGTAGTGTATAAGCATCTCCTATATTGTTGAAATTTGAGGGGGTCATAGAGAGCAGCCAAGGCTTGGCATTATGAGAGGCCAGGAAAGACCATTGGTGGAAATGCACCTCGGTTGCAGTGAAGACCCCAGGACTGCAGGGTTCATAGAGAGAAGCTGAGGCTTTGCACCAGGAGAGGTCAGAAGAGGCTATTGGTGAAGGTGCTGCCTCAGTTTCACTGGCAACCCCAGCTTTTTGGAGATGCCAGGACCATGGAATGACCACCAAGAGCAGCAGCAGGTGTGAGATGGAGCTGGCCTGGGCATGTGAAATTTGCTGTGTGTGCCACAGACGGCAGAGTCAGAGAAGGGGTGCTGCTGAGACCCTTTGGAGCCCAAAAGATCATGAGTGAATCCTAGGTGTCCAGACTTGAGCTACTTTGCTGGACTTGGGTTTTGTTTGAGTGTGCCTGATTCTTCCCTTTGAAATAAGACAGTACTTGTTTTGGATTTTACAGCAGCCTACAGTTAAGAGACTTTTAACAGACTGTGAACTTTTAAATGTTTGGACATTTTAAGGACTGTGGGGCTTTTAAGGTGGTACTCTCTTAGGCCGTGATTAATGTTAACATCATACTTTGGGGATAAGAACTGGAAAGGTGGTAGTTTAATAGTGATGTGTTTTGTGAGTCAAGTTGACAAGGGGTCAATTGTACTGGATAGCTTTAGTGTCAACTTGACACACCTGGGTTGAGGGAGCCTCAATTGGGGAATTGGCTCCATTGGATTGGCCTGTGGTCACATCTGTGGAGAATTGTCTTGATCATCGAGTAGTGTGGGAGGGCCCAGCCCACAGTGAGTGGTGCCACCCTGGGCAGGTTGTTGTGTACCATATAAGAAGGCAGGCTGGGCATGAGCCAGGGGAGCAAGCCAGTGAACAGCATTCCTCCATGGCCTGTGCTTCAGCTCCTGCCTCCAGGTTCCTGCCCTGAGTTCCTGCCTTGGGTGAACTATGACCCAGGAGATGTAAGCTGAATAAACCCTTTCCTCCCCAAGTTGGTGTCGGTCAGAGTGTTTTGTCAAAGCAATGGAAAACAAAGTAGAAAAACCAGTAATTAGAAATCCTTCATTTCTTAGTTTTAGGAACCAGTGATTATTTTAATTTTTAATTTTATGTGCATGAGTGTATTGGTTGCATGTGTGTAAGTGCACTCCTTTGATTCAATGCTTGTGATCAGAAGAGGGTGAATCCCCTGGAACTGGAGTTAAGTACAGTTTTCAGCAGTCATGTGTGTTCTGGGTACCAAACCCAGGTCCACTGCAAGAGTAGCCAGTACTCTTAATGGCTGAGCCATCTCTCCAAACCCATAAACAGAACACCTTTACAAAACTATTTTGACGGCTTGGCCTCCATGTATGTAAGTGCACCTGCTTTGTACAATACCTGTGGAAGTTAGAAGAGGGCATCAGATCCTTGGAACTGAAGTTAATGCACATGGCTAACTGCCATGTTGGTGCTAGGAACCAATCCTGGGTCCTCTAAGAAAGCAGCTGCAATGGACCTACACCTTTAGAATTATCTGAATGAATAAGCTTTTGCCAGTGATTTGAACTTGGAGGATGTGATGATTAATCCTGTTAATCCAAGGTGTCAACTTGACTGGATTTGGGATTAACAAAAATGAGAAAGAGATTTTCATGTTGGATTATCTCTAGCTGGATGACCCACCATAAATGTGGGCATTCCCTTCTGATGGGAGCCAGCATAAAAGGCCATGGCAGAAGGGAGCTTGTCCCTGTTTTGCTGCTTGCCTTCCCTCTCACTGGTGAGTTCGTCTTGCTGCTATAATCAACTCATCAGATTCCAGCCTACACTGGACTAAAGATGGGCAGTTCTCCAGGAATCCATCAGGCCTTGAGCACCAGATTGGGACTACTGAGACATCCAGCCTTGTGGACTGAGAAGCTACCTGGATTCTCAGCTTCTCCAGTGCAGTGCAGCTACTCTTGGACTACTCAGACTCTATCCCATGAGCAAATCCAATAAATCCAGATAGAGAGAGGATGGATAGATAGATGATAGATAGATAGAGATAGAGATATTTGATAAATGATTCTGTTTCTTTAGAGAACCTTGACTAATACAGACTGTGGTACTAGGAGTGGTTCTAGAGAAACAGAATTGAAAGGATGAATTTCTTTTATGGCCTTGGTAGTTTCTGGAACCAGCTCTCCAAATCAAAGAAGCCTACACTGCTAAAGGCTCTCCTGGTGGCATGGAGAGGAATGAAAATCCTTGGTGCAGACTACTTGAACCAATTATGAAGACATATGCAATTGAGTTCCCTAACTCACCTCTTGTAAGGATCAAGGAATTTAGCAACTCTCTATATAGAACATTTGACAAATTATGGGAAAATAAGGAAAATAATGATGTTGGCTGGTTGTTCCTAGCATCTCTGGATAAAGTGATGGAGGAAAACAAGGAGCTCAGTGATAAAATTAATCAGCTCCAGATTCACATCAACAGTTTAAAAGTTTCCAAGTGGCTGGGCGTGGTGGTGCACGCCTTTGATCCTAGCACTTGGGAGGCAGAGGCAGGCAGATCTTTGTGAGTTCAAGGCCAGCCTGGTCTACCGAGTGAGTTCCAGGACAGCTGGGGCTATAGGGAGACCCTGTCTCTAGAAGACCAAAAATAAATAAATAAGTAAATAAATAAATAAATAAAATAAAATAAAATAAAACTTTCCAAGTGTAGCCAGGCGTGGTGGCACACGCCTTTAGTCCCAGCACTTGGGAGGCAGAGGCAGGCGGATCTCTGTGAGTTCAAGACCAGCCTGGTCTACAGAGTGAGATCCAGGATAGCTGGGACTAAAGGGAGACCCTGTCTCAAAAAAATACAAAAAAAATTTTTTTCCTAAGTGTGCCCTGGAAGAGAGTCTTCCCTCCATCAGCCAAAGAGCTAAAGTTGCAGAAAATCAAGCTGGAACCCTTATTATATGATGAGCTGATTTACAATGCAAATTTAATTCCCAGCCATGGAGAGTGTCAGCAGTCAGAGTGAGGGCACTAGTAGGGAAAGGGTGGAATCCTGAAACTTGGGTGGAGATGTATGGGAGAATCATGATGAGGATGAGGACTTTGAACCCTCTGATTCTGAGGGATTTACTTCATCTGAGGACTTAATCTCCCCACCCTCAGCAGAGAATGCATCCCCAAACCCTGCAGACCTGCCCTCCCTACCCTTGTGTATTAGTCACTTCTCTGTTGCTGTGATAAAGCACCAGACCAAGGAACTTATAAAAGGAAGAGTTTATTTGAGCTTACGATTGGCGGTTCCAGGGAATTAGAGTCCATTGTGGCGGGAGGCGTGGCGGCTGGATCTGGAGCAGCAAACCGAGGGTCACATCTTGCAAAGAGCACAGGAAGCAGAGAGGAAGCAACTGTAGAGCACGAGGCTTGTTAAGCTCACTAAGCCCGCCTCCAATGACACACTTCCCCCAGCATGGCCACACCTTCTAAGACCTCCAAAAACAGCACTACCAACTGGAGACAAATGTCTGAATACCTAGAGCCTATGGGGGACACACATTCAAACTACCACACCTTGGCTAAGGAAACTAATTCCACCTTCCCAAAGGGAGCTGTTGTCCCCCAGTGCCCAGCAATTCTAGCCTCTAGACCTGTAGCCACAGTGAAGGCTAAGCAGGACCCTAGATGTGAGATAGAAAGTATGTTCCAAGAGGAGGTACACTACACCACTAAAGAACTTAGTGAGTAGCCGGGCATGGTGGTGCATACCTTTAATCCTAGCACTTGGGAGGCAGAGGCAGGTGGATCTTTGTGAGTTCAAGGCCAGCCTGGTCTACAGAGTCAGTTCCAGGACAGCTGAGGCTACAGGGAGACCCTGTCTCAAAAAGACAAAAAAAAAAGAACTTAGTGAGTTTGCTAATTCATTCAGGCAGAAGTGTAATGAATACATGTGGGAATGGATTTTAAGGGTGTGGGATAAAAGTGGAAGGAATATAAAATTGGATCAGACTGAGTTTATCGATATGAGCCAACTAAGTGGAGACTCTAGGTTTAACATGGATGCTTGAGTGGTTAAAAAGGGTGTAAAGTTTTTTTTTGTTTTGGTTTGTTTTTTTATGTCTGATATTCCTTGGCTTAGTATTGATGAAGGGATTGAAAGAAAAAAATCAAGAAATAAGGCCAGATTTCTGGTATATCCCAAGCTCCTCTGAAAAGGCTCATTTCCCCCCCTCTCCTCCAATTCCACTCCATTACACTCCCCTACTCCTGAGATTTCTAGGCCAGGCCCTCCCTTAGATTCCACATTTTGGCCACTCCTCTGATCCTCTGTGATTTTCTAAGGCCCACTTTTATTCAGGTTCTCCAACACAGCTTTCCATGCAGTTTCTCTGTCTCTAGTGAGTTTTCCCATCCCCTGGAGAGAACTATTTACCTGTCCCCATACCTCTGATCTTCTGTTACACTGTTATGAGTGGTCCCTGGGGCTATCCTGACACATGGGGTCCCCTTTAGGCCCAATACTGTGCAACCCTCCTCAGTTTCTGCACCACACAGCTCCATTTGGTCACTTCTACTCTGGTGAATTTCCTAGTCACAATAAAGCCCAGCAGTCTAGCCTGCCTTGGACTCTTTCCAAAGTCTTCTTTGGCCCCGCCCACTAGCAGCCTGCCTACTTCCTCCTACTTTGCTCTCTGACATCATCCACATTGCATCCTTCCTCTAAATTTTGAGTTTCCTCAGCTCCCATTACCCATCACTGCCCTAAACACTGCCTTCTGTCTCATTGCAATCATTCCTCTGACCCTGATAGGTGTTCCACCTCACTGACACCCCACCCCTCCCACTCACCTCTAACTCCTTTAACAAGGATGCCCTTCTGTCAGCCCAGCCCTGGATCCCCTCTACTCAGGCATTTTACATGGTTGATGTGTTCATAAATTACAACTGGACCTAAGGACACCATATCTATCTATCTTATAGTGAGAATGTAAATAAAAACATCAAAATGCTCTTGCACCTTTGTATGCCAGTGCCGGTTCATAAACTGAGACCTTAGAAAATACCTAGATTTCTAACTCTATACTGTGATCAGTATAAAGATAGAAAACATAATATGGGATTTTCCAGATGATTTTCCAACTCTAATATTCTGCAAAATCATATTTACAAAGTTTTTTAATTTTCATGATTAATGTCCTATTTCCAATTAAACCCCTCAGACCAAAATTCACCAAGGTTGATCTGGCTACAACTGCTGCTGAGTGCCAGATTTGCCAACAGCAGAGACCAACACTGAGCCCCCAATATGGCACTATTCCCCGGGGTGACCAGCAGCAACCTGGTGGCAGGCTGACTACATTGGACCACTTCCATCATGGAGGGGACAGCACTTTGTCCTTACAGGAATAGACACTTATTCTGGTTATGGATTTGCCATTCCTGCATGTAATGCTTCTGCCAAAACTGCCATCCAGGGACTTACAGAATGCCTTATCCACCATCACAGTATTCCTCATAATATCACTTCTGACCAGGGAACTCACTTCATAGCCAAAGAAGTGTGACAGTGGGCCAATGGTCATGGAATCCGCTAGTCTTACATGTTCCCCACCACCCTGAAGCAGCTGGCTTGATAGAATGATGGAATGGCCTTTTGAAACAGTTATAGCACCAATCAGGTAACAATACCCTGGAGGGCTAGGGCAAGGTTCTCCACCAGGCAGTATATGCTTTGAATCAGCATCCAATATATGGTACTGTTTCTCCTATAGCCAGAATTCACAGGTCCAGGAATCACAGGGTGGAAGTGGGAAGGATTTCACTCACTATCACCCCTAGTGACCCAGTAGGAAAATTTTTGCTTCCTGTACCCACGACCTTGAGATCTGCTGGCCTAGAAATTTTGGTTCCAAAGTAGGGAGTGCTTTTGCCAGGAGACTCAGCAAACATTGAACTGGAAGCTAAGACCACTTCTGCCTGGCCACTTTGGGCTTTTATTGCCTTTAAACCAACAGGCTGTTCAAGCCCAGCCTGGTCTACAGAGTGAGTTCCAGGACAGCTGGGGCTACAGGGAGACCCTGTCTCAAAAAGACCAAAAACAAAGAAACAAACAACCAAAAAACAGGCTAAGAATGGAAAAACAGTATTAGGAGAAGTGATTGATCCAGACTACCAGGGGGAATTTGGACTTTTTCTCCACAATGGAGGCAAAGAAGATTACACTTGGAAGGCAGGTGATTCTGTAGAGCACCTTTTGGTGCTACCATGTCCTATGATCAAGGTCAATGAGAAACTGCAACAACCCAAACCAGATAGGATAACAAATGGCCCAGACCCTTCAGGGATGAAGGTATGGGTCACTCCTCCAGGAAAAGAACCAAGACCTGCAGAGGTGCTTGCTGATGGTAGAGGGAATACAGAATGGGTAGTAGAGGAAAGTAGTCATAAATATCAGCTGAGGCCACAGGACTGGTTGCAGAAACATGGATTGTAATAGATATGAACTTTTATCCTATTTGGTTAAGAATATGCTTGTGCATATATACACATATATTAAGCAGATTTTTGTGTTGTTCCCCTTTGAATGTGCAACTGAGATAAGTGTTGTGTTGTCATATTTAGGTTATTAGATATTGAAGGACTAAGTATTCTTCAAAGACCTTACCACTTACTCTAAGATACATAATGCACTGTGATTGCACATGAGATACTTATATCATGCTAGGTGGAATTATGACCTTGCCATTGTTTTCATTTGACATTTAAGCATAACATAAGGAGAGGCTATTGGGTGTCAAATTGAAAAGGGGTAGACTTGTGATGGTTAATCCTGTTAATCCTGGGTGTCAACTTGACTGGATTTGGGATTAACAAAAATGAGGAAGAGATCCTCATATTGGATTATCTCAAGCTGGATGACCCACCCTAAATGTGGGCATTACCTTCTGATGGCAGCCAGCATAAAAGGCCATGGCAGAAGGGAACTTGTCCCTTTTTTCCTGCTTGCCTTCTCTCTCACTGGTGAGTTTGTTTTGCTGCTGTGATCAACTCATAAGATCCCAGAGTAGACTGAAGTCAGACAGCTCTCCAGGAATCCATCAGGCCTTGAGCACTGAATTGGAACTACTGAGATATCCAGCCTTGCAGACTGAGCAGCTACCTGGATTCTCAGCCTCTCCAGTGTGGTACAGCTACTGTTAGATTTGTCAGACTCTATCCCATAAGCAAATCTAATAAATACACATACACACAGAGCTACTGTTAGACTAGTCAGACTCTATCCCATAAGCAAATCTAATAAATACACACACACACATATATGCATGGGGGGGGTGTATTTGTTCTATCAATTTTGTTTCTTTAGAGAACCCTAATACAGAGGACATCTGTCCCCACAGATATCTCCTGGAACTCTGCCAATGAAATTTTCCTGCTGTAACTCCATCACTGGAACTGTGTCCTGAATCCAGTCCAACTCATAATTACATTTAAAATGGTTTCTTCAGCATCAGTTGGGGAAGTACAATCTTGACTCCACCCTAATCTTAACAGACCATTGGCTTTTTCATCCCTAGTTCTGAAATATCCCACTTACCCAAGGTCAGCCTTCCTTCCCAATCTCCCTGGTATGCATGGGAGTGCTTCCTTTCATCACTCTGGTATGTTAATTATCAAGAATGCATTCATTCATTATCTTTTTGGGTGGAGTATCAAATTAAGAGCACTAGCTGCTCTTGTAGAGGTTCTGGTTTGGGTTCCCAGCACATACATGACTAACAGTCCCTATCTCCAGTCTGAAGGGATCTGATGTTTTCTCTAGCCTCTGTAGGCATTGCACACTTGTGGTGTACTTACATACTAATGTTCATACATATAAAATAATAACTTTTTTTACAGAGTTTTCTTTTTAATTTTGGGAACTGGAAAGCTGGCTTAGTGTTTTAGAGTATATACTGCTCTCAGAGAGTATACAACTTTGTTTCCCAGCACCCATGTTGCACAGCTCATAACGACTATGACCCCAAATCTAGGGGAGCTAACATCTTCTTTTGGCCTCTACAGGTACCTGAATTTACATGCATACCCTGGCCTCCATGTTTATATTCTATATATACATAATTTAAAAAACAGGGCTGGGTGTGGTGGTGCCCGAATTTAATGCCAGCACTAGGGAGACAGAGGCAGATGTACCTCTGTGAGATTGAGGCCAGCCTTGTCTACATAGTAAATTCCAGACAAGCTGGGGCTAGAGGGAGACTCTGTCTGAACCTTCACCTCAACAAAAAATTTCTAAAAAAGAAAAAAGGGGGGGACTGGAGATGGCTCTGTGTTTAAGAGCACTGACTGCTCTTGCAGAGGACCCAAGTTCGATTCCCAGCACCTACATGGCAGCTAAAAACCACTTCCTACTTTATTAAAAAACATAAAGGGCCAGGTGTAGTGCCACAAGCCTTTAATCCCAGCACTCAGGAGGCAGAGGCAGGCCTATCCTGTAAATTCAAGGCCAGGCTGAATAGTGAGTTCCAGGCTATCTGGGCTAAAGAGAGACCTAATCTCAAATAAATAAATAAATAAATAAATAAATAAATAAATAAATAAATTTTAGTTTTTGATCTTTTTGAGACAGGGTCTCCCTGTAGCCCCAGCTGTCCTGGAACTCGCTCCATAGACCAGGCTGGCCTTGAACTCACAAAGATCGTCTGCCTCTGCCTCTCAAGTGCTAGGATTAAAGGCGTGTGCCACCACGCCCGGCTTAAATAAATTTTTAAAAAGTAAAAATCTTTGGAGGAAAAGATGGTTGTAGAATGATGCATGTGTTGGGCATCCAGCCTTGGGGCCTAGGGTACACCAGCTCCCTAGAGACTGAATGCATGGACCATGTGAAGAACTTTATCACACAGAATGAATATTTTCCTGACCTTAGGTGTTTCTACACTGATCTCAAAATCCTGACCTCAGGACTTGGCAAGTAAGAAGAATAATAATTCTGCTCTCTGGTACTACTAAAACTACAGGCCTTGTCCCACAGTAGAAGTTTTCATGTTCTATCAAAGTCAGAGGCTCAGTGTCAAAGTGCTCTGTGGTCTGTCTACACAGGGAGTTCCAGGCTAGCTGGGGCTATAAAAAGGCCCTGTCTCATTAAAAACACAAACAACACTTGGGAGGCAAAGACAGGCGGATCTTTGTGAGTTCAAGGCCAGCCTGGTCTACAGAGTGAGTTCCAGGACAGCTGGGACTACAGAGAGACCCTGTCTCAAAAAGACAAAAAAAATAATAAAATTAAAAAAAAAATAAAAACACAAACAAGCTGGGAGTGGTGGCACACACCTTTAATCCTAGTACTTGGGAGGCAGAGGCAGGCAGACCTCTTTGAATTCAAAGCATGCTATACATAGTGAGTTCCAGAACAGCTGAGGCTACAGGGAGACCCTGTCTCAAAAAGACATAAAGTAAATAGATAATTTTAAAAATTAAAAAGGAGAAAAAGAAATACTATTGTAATAGTTTTTTTACACCCTTTACTTTCTTCTTATTGGTGTTCTTTCATAGAAGAAAATTTCAACAAATTTATATGCTTTTTTTTAAACTATTGTGAGTGCATGTGTGTGTTTGTGATAAAGAGGAGCACATTCCACAGAGCACTTATGGAGGTCAGAGGACAATTTGTGGTGTCAAGTTGCCCCATCTACCTTTATGTGAGCTCTAGGGATTGAACTCAGGTCACAAGGTTTACAAATCACCTTTACCTAATGAGGGTATCTTGTGGGCCTTTGGGAGGCTTTGTCTATACTTTCTTAAAATACTGTGTTTCTATATTTAAACTCTACATTAATTTTTCTCCAACTGGAACCATCAAACAAGTGTGAGAAAAACTGTACCTATTTCAACAATTTTTGGTAAATTTTAGGCTGAAAGTTGACATACACCTAGAGTTTACCTTTCTGATTAATTAAAATTAGAATTTCTCAAAAAAAAAGATTCAAAGAGAATTTTTAAAAAAACTAATGACATGGGGCTGGAGAGATGGCCTAGCGGTTGGGAGCGCCGACCGCTCTTGCAGAGGGCCCGGGTTCGATCCCCAGCACCCACATGGCGGCTGAGAGCCGTCTGTGGCTCCGGTTCCAGGGGATTCCGAGACCCTCTTCTGACCTCCGCGGCATTGCACGACACGGGTGCACAGAACTGCACGCAAGACAGTACATTCATACACATAAATAAATAAAATAAAATAAAAAAATAAAAAAAAAACTAATGACATAATTAGGTCAATATTTTGGTCACATGAAGTCTAGAAAACTAGTAAAATATCAGAAACACAACCGTTAATGATTACATATAGTTATTTAAGAATTCCATGGGGCTGGAGAGATGGCCTAGCTGTTAAGAGCACCGACCGCTCTTGCAGAGGACCCGGGTTCGATCCCCAGCACCCACATGGCGGCAGAGAACTCTCTGTAACTCCAGTTCCAGGAGAACTCCAGTTCCAGGGGAATCCAACACCCTCTTCTTACCTCCGTGGCACTGCACAACATGGGTGCACAAACCTACATGCAGACAGTACATTCATACACATAAAAAATAAATTAATTAAATTAAAAAAAAAAAGAATTCCTGTCACCAAGCAGATATAAATACATCAGTATATCAGAACATAGGAGGATAACCCAGGTCTATATAAAACTGTTTCATGAATCATAAAGTTAGTATGACAGATGGGTAGAAAATTAATGGTAAAAATAAATGCACAGAGGTCACAATGCTACATTTCTATACTCACATTTCATCTAGAATAAGTTTCAGAGGCTCTAAAGATTTTATGATGAAAAACATTGCTGTAACTATCTAATATGACTTACCACTTTCCATACTGTGAGCACAATTAAAGGTCGGAGAGAACCAGACAAGTCAAAATAGGGTGACATCACTCTACCTGAAGTCAACCAAACTACACCTCTCCAGTTTGTAAAATTTTCTTTGAAAACGAAAGATATGGCAAAATGTACAGAACGTTAAAAAGTAAAAATGTGGGCCGGAGAGATGGCCTAGTGGTAAAGAGCACCGACTGCTCTTGCAGAGGACCCAGGTTCGATCCCCAGCACCCACATGGTGGCTGAGAACCGTCTGAAACTCCAATTACAGGGGAATCCGACACCCTCTTCTGACTTCTGCAGCACTGCACGACACAGGTGCACAGACCTGCATGCAGACAGTACATTCATACACACAGAGAAAAATAAATTAAGAAAAAAAATTTTTTTTTGGTCTTTTCGAGACAGGGTCTCCCTGTAGCCCCAGCTGTTCTGGAACTCACTCTGTAGACCAGGCTGGCCTTGAACTCACAAAGATCAGCCTGCCTCTGCCTCCCAAGTGCTAGGATTAAAGGCGTGCGCCACCACGACCAGCTAAAAATTTTTTAAAGTAAAAATGGACAGCAGTGACACCTGTACCTACAATCATGGCCCATCTTGAATACTCTTCTATCACTTATAAAAAAGTGCCATTAAGGAGACTATGTTACCTGAATAGTATTTTCTACCACTTTATGTTACAGCCACCTTCTGAGGCCAGAAGGTTCAACCTAAAATCTGAAATCCTATACAGCTATATTAAGAAACAATTCACAGTGACCATCAGAATCTAAGTATGTGCAGTGTACATACTGGTAACAAACTGTAAATACGTTTGAGAAATAGGAAATTGAGAAAAAGAAAGGTAAAAATGGGTTAACTGGGGCTGGAGAGGTGGTTCAGCAGTTAAACTGCTCTTGGAGAGGACCTGGGTTCCATTGCCAGCACCCACATGGTGGCTAAGAACCATCTTAGGCCAGGTGCGGTGGCACACGCCTTTAATCCCAGCACTTGGGAGGCAAAGGCAGGTGGATCTCTGTGAGTTCAAGGCCAGCCTAGTCTACATACGGAGTAGCGAGCTCCAGGCCAGCTAAGACTAAAGGGAGACCCTGTCACAAAAAAAAA
>VZQC01013319.1:4873484-4955430 GCA_009823505.1 Rhizomys pruinosus | reverse complement strand
GGAAAACTCAACATCTTTTCTGTAACTGCTGCTTCCAAAGAGGCTTTGGCATTTGTTAATGTTCTTACCAGTTTTAATGAATTTACCATGTTCTTAGATATTTGACCTTTGACAAGGAAATTTTGATTTATTGACATGAAGGAATATAGGAAATAGATTTTGACAATGCAAAGGTTCAGATTATTAAAACACGCTACAGAGTGCTCAGCCCTAAATGGGACATCTGTATCATACCCCTCACTCCTAGGCTCAGGGCTCTTTGTAGATGAGGGGGCTATAAGATTGTAAGAGCCAAAGGTGTGGTAGGTGACTACAAGGAAGCAGGTGTTTTCCAGGCAGGAGTGCAGTTGCAAATAATTTAACTCACAGCAATTGTGAGAACATGCTCAAGATCTGCTTATATTTTCCCACCCATAATGAAGGAGCCAATATGTGACAGCTTCTAGGTGAAGAAGACTTGGTGTTCTTTAAGGTTGTGGTCTGATAGGTTGACCATGCTCCAAGGTCACTTCCATACTCAAGAGTGTTATGGCAGCAATACAAACTGGACTCCTTGGAGAAAAGGAGGAAGAGGAGGAGGAAGAGGAGGAGGAGGAGGAGGAGGAGGAGAGTGGTACTAAGTTGAATGAGTCCAAATGGGGGGTGGATCTGGGAGGAATTGGGAGAAAGTTGAATATGATCAAAATGCATTGTATGAAGCTCAATTAAAACATTTTAAAGTAAAAAGCAAGGGCCATTTAAGATACTGTTTTCGGGGCCATCTAAGAGCACCAACTGCTCTTGCAGAGGACCCAGGTTCGATCCCCAGCACCCACATGGCGGCTGAGAACTGTCTGTAATTCCAATTCCAGGAGAACTCCAGTTCCAAGGGAATCCGACACCCTCTTCTGACCTCTGTGGCATTGCACAAGATGGGCACACAAACCTATATGCAGACAGTACATTCAAATAAATAAATTAATTAAATTTAAAAAAAGATAGTTTTAACTAAAATGAAGAAACCTGGGTCATTTCATATCTGTGTTAAATTTATGATTGTCAAAAAGAAACCTTGATAATCTAACCATTTTTTGATTATTTGGTACATTATACCTCTTAAGATGGAGAAAACCAAACAAAAATTACAGGAAATTGTTGAATTCTTGAAAGACCCACAGAAGTTTACTGTGCTTTGAGGCTAACTTCCCAAAGGTAAGCTGTTTTCCCTTATATGATATGGTGTAAAAACACTAATATATTACTAATTCTGTTTGATTATTTTTTTGCAGTTTTATAACTTTATTTGACTCTTAGCAGTTAGTTCTCATCCACATTGACTGTAGATTTTTGAATGTAGAAACATTCAAAAATAGGTCACCAAAGCATACAGCTTGTTTGGCAAATCCCCATCCTCATTACATTTTCTGGACGATCCAGTTACGATAAGGAACATTCCTTATTCCTTTGGCCCAGAAAGCTTTGTTGAGCCTGGTATCAATGCACACATCTGGAGTACCCACCGCCTTCATGGCACATTTCCGGATTTCTTTGAGTGCCCAAGGGGCTCGTTTCTTGAAGCCCACTCCATGGATGCGCTTGTGAATGTTGATGGTATACTTCCGGGTCACCACCTCATTGATGGCAGAACTGCCCTTCTCGCTACCCTTCTTTGTGGGAGACATTCTGCCAGGCCCAAGTTGGAAAGGTTGATTATGTTTTAACTGATTAAAATTGAATTCTTAATTTTTTTTATTTTTTATGTGTATGAATGTACTGTCTGCATGCAGGTCTGTGCACCTGCGTCATGCATTGCAATGCCGCGGAGGTCAGAAGAGGGTGGCAGATTCCCCTGGAACTGGAGTTAAAGATGGTTCTCAGCCACCATGTAGGTGCTGGGGATCGAACCCGGGTCCTCTGCAAGAGCAGTCAGCACTCTTAATCTCTAGGCCATCTCTCCAGCCCCTAATTCTTAATTTAAAAAAATGTTTATTCCACATATGTAGTTCTGTAGCTTTTTTTAAAAACACAGGCCCTTAGTATGTAGCCCTGGCTGGCCTGGAACTCTAAATGTAGTTCGGGCTGGCCTTGAACTCGAATAGCGCCTCTCTGGGACTTCCAGAGTGCTGGGATAAGGGTCCAACTATACTTTTTTTTTTATGTTTTTTTTTTGGTCTTTTTTGAGACAGGGTATCTGTAGTCCCGCTTGTCCTGTGAACTCACTCTGTAGACCAGGCTGGCCTTGAATTGACACAAAGATCCACCTGGCCCTTCTGCTCTCCCAAGGTGCTTAGATTAAGTTCCGCATGCACCACCATGCCTGGCTTAGACTTACTTTTTTTTATATATACTGTTGAATTTCAAGAACGGTACAAAAACACAAAACACCCTTAATCCACACAAATTATTTTAACTTTTTTTTTTCTCTATATAATTTTTTTGCCTCTACGATACTGTGGGCTTTTTTTGATTTGGTTGTGTTAGCTTTGAGTTGTAAACTAAACATGTATACTTTACCTTAAATACTAGGGTGTACATTCTGTACATCTGTATTCTATAATTCATAAAATCAGTACCTTTTTATCCTAGATATAAAGATATGTTAGTTTCACTGTTCATACTCATAACTTAGCTTTGTTTTAATAGGTCCTTTTTAATGTCACCTCCTCATGTTTCTGCTTTACTCCTTGTCAGGCACCAATCCAGAGGTCACATATAGTAATCTTCTGCTGTTTTTCTGTTTCTTTTGTTTTGTGGTACTGGGGATTAAATTCAGTACATTGTGTATGGTAAGTAAGCACTATGTTAAGCTTAGTCTTAACCCCTTAAGATTTCTTTTTTTAAATATGAGACAGTTCTTGAGCATAAGTAGGAACTGTGGAGGTGATCTTTCATGTTTATAGTTATGAAGACTAATTGCTAATTTTAGCACTCTTATATAAATGTGTTCTGTGTGTGTGTGTGTGTGTGTTGTGTGTGTGTGTGAACTTACCTATTTAAAAGAGCATAACCTGGGGCTGGAGAGATAGCCTAGCGGTAAAGAGCACCGACTGACTCTGCAGAGACCCGGGTTCAATCCCCAGCACCCACATGGTGGCTAAGAACCATCTGTAACTCCAATTCCAGGAGAACCTCCAGTTCCAGGGAATCCGACATCTTCTGCTGACCTCTGTGGCATGGTACACTGCACAACACATAACATAAAAAAAAAAAAAAAACAAAAAAAAAAAAATAAAATAAAATTAAATGTTTAAAAAAAAAAAACAAAAAGAAACTGTATCATGCACAGATTGCCCACGAAAGAAAGACAGAATTTTTTTGTTTTTTGGTCTTTTGAGACAGCAGTCTCCCTTTGATCCCAGCTGGCCTGGAACTCCTTGTAGTACCAAGCTGGCCTTGAACTCACAGAGATACCACCTGCTCTGCTTCTGAGTGTGGGATTAAAGGCATGCGCCACCACGCCCAGGCAAGAAAGGAATTTTGATGATCTCATTGGTTAGGTTTAAATTAAAAAGAGGATTACAGGGCAAAGTGAAACTAAGTCTGGTGAAGCCACAGATCCTAGTGTTCTGACTCAAAGATTAGTAGCCTTTAGGAAAACACTTCAGCAGGAGGCATAAAGAGAGAAACTGAGGAAAACAGAAACTGAGGAAAAACAAAGACCAGAATAAAAACAAGATATGAATCAAAACCACAGCAGCTACAAAATGGCTTACAGGTTGAGCTAGCAAGAAGCTAAAGTAATGAAAGTATAGCTCTTTGTCATTAAAGCTTTAAAGTTCATTTTACACTGTCTAGCACCTATGTAACTGCAAGGCATAAACAATGAAGTTTTTTTTTTTTTTTTTTTTTTTTTTTTGGTCTTTTCGAGACGGGGTCTCCCTGTAGCACCAGCTGGCCTGGAACTCGCTCTGTAGACCAGGCTGGCCTTGAACTCACAAAGATCTGCCTGCCTCTGCCTCCCAAGTGCTAGGATTAAAGGCATGCACCACCACACCCAGCTCACAATGAAGTTCTTAAAGTTAATAGTAACTTTGCTTTGCTGCTAAATTGCTGAGCTTATCCAAGTGGCTGTACCATTTTTGTTTTACTTTTTTTTTATGTCTTAGCTAAATGGCTGTACCATTATTGATTGTTTTACTTTTTTATGTTAAGAATGATTGTGTGTGTGAATATTCTGAAAAATATTTACAGGAAAGTTGGCCTGGTTGGTTGGTTGGTTGGTTGGGTTCTTCCTTCCTTCCTTCCTTCCTTCCTTCCTTCCTTCCTTCCTTCCTTCCTTCCTTTCTTTCTTTCTTTCTTTCTTTCTTTCTTTCTTTCTTACCTTAGGTTTGCATAACCTGTTTTAGTCTTAGGGTATATAAAAATAAACATTGGGGCCTGAGATGCAAAAGCAAAAAGAAGAAAGTAAAGAAAGCAGAGACAGAATTAGCCGAGTGGCAAACCCAAAAAGCCTTCTGCACAGAAGCAAAGAGGATACTCTCTGTAACAGTCAGACCACGAAAAGAGATTCTTGTGTCTCATCTGATCGATTTATCCACCGCCCTTGTGAACACCCACTTCAGGACCTGAATCCTGCTGGAGCTGGAATCCAGCAGTGGTACATGGTTGTAATTCCAGTCCTTGAGAGGTGGAAGTGGGAAGATCAGAGTTTTGAGGCAAGCCTGTGGTACAAGAGACCCTATTTAAAAAAAGGAAAGAAAGAATAAATTTCTAGAAATGGATTTGCAGAGTTAAAGAGATGTAATTTCCTTTTTTCTTGCCTTTAAAGGAGGAAAGGTTTATTTTGGGTTCATGGTTTCAGAAGTTTTAGTCCACAATCCTGACTCAGTGTTGGAGGTTTGAGGGGAGACTAACCATCATAGTTCATACTGCATTTAACATTTTCTTGTGTCTACACATTTTATGTGATGTAAGAAAGAGGGCCAGATAGATCATGGCACAAAATCCAAGACAAAGTGCTCTTCTAAGGCATGCCCCCAAGGACCTACCTCTTCCCTCTAGGTCCAATGCCCTAAAATTTTTACCTTGGCATCACCATCAGTAGCTTAGGATTAACCCTACATGTGTGTGTGGTGGCTATGTCAAATGATCCAAAGGTATTCCTTTTTTTTTTTTATGTGTTTGAATGTACTGTCTGCATGCAGGTTTGTGCACCCGTGTCATACAGTGCCACAGAGGTCAGAAGAAGGTGTCAGATTCCCCTGGAACTAGAGTTAAAGACGGTTCTCAGCTGCCATGTGGATGCTGGGGATCAAACCCGGGTCCTCTGCAAAAGCAGTCAGCACTCTCAACCACTAGGCTATCTCTCCAGCGCCAATATTCCATTTTTAAGGCTAGACTTTAAAGTGCTAAACAACTCTACTAAGAATTCTGCAGAAAATATTTCCACAAACCTTTCCTAACTAGGGGCCCTAACTCGGGGGTACAGTGATGTAATGCCATAGAGTGAATATTTAAGCCATAGTTATACTTGGTTCTAATTGAGCATTTTATAAATTTATGGAAAATACTGAGGGTAGGACACACAGCTGATACTGCAGCCTTGGTGACTCTGGCATCAGGAGACATTATAGGCCACATTAGAAAGCTATTGCCACCCCTATGTCAAAGAGCTATAATACCCCAAGATATCATCCAAGTGTATGTGTTTGTGCCCATAGCATAACTTGTACAATGGTTAATATTTGTTACTCTTTGTGTTTTATTATTAGAATTAAAAGGAGACTTCTTTTTTTTTTTGTCTTTTCAAGACAGAGTCTCCCTGTAGTCCCAGCTGTCCTGGAACTCTGTAGACCAGGCTGGCCTTGAACTCACAAAGATCCGCCTGCCTCTGCCTCCCGAGTGCTAGGATTAAAGGCATGCACCACCATGCCCAGCTACAAAAGGAGACTTCTAAACAAGCCATCAGTCCATTGCAAACAGAACTTGGACAGACCCAAGAGTTTGGAGTGTCACCTCAGAGAAAATATAGATCTTCATATCTCTTACTCTCTCTTTCCCTCCCCTCCAAAACCCAGGAACTCTCGCAGAAAAGGTGAGTGAATCAGATTGTAAGGGCCAAGGAAGGGAGGTAAATTGTGAGATCACAGCAAAAACAGACTGGACTTTCATTTGATTAGCATGTTTATGTAAGCAATCCTCTTCAACTGGACTTCAGGACCCTGGGTTATACAAGAATTGGACTTTTGCTAATTGGGTTTATATCAATTTATTTGGATATTCCTTATGTTTATTTCCTATGTGTACCAACTGGCCAAATAAAAAATTAAGGAAAAAATAAATACATTCATGGAAAATCCTGAAATACTAGGATGTAATCTACAGGAATTAATAAATTAGTATCACTGAAACATGGTAATAATAGTATAGGCTTCAAGACACTTAGAACTTTCCTTTAATTTTTGTTAAATGGTACAATAAAGCCTCAGTATAACTTTATTGACATTTTAATATTACATGTACACTTACAAATGTTATATGCAAATCAGGTAACATAATTTTTCTAGCTTACTATGAAAAGCTTCCAGGCTGAAAACTAAACCTTGCACACATAGCACTTAGGCTCAACATTATTAAACATTTTGTCACATTCTTTCTCTGAATGTGTTTGAGTATATGCATGGGTGTTTTGAACATTTGAAAGAGAGCTATAGACATTGACAACTTGACATTTAAATATTTTAATATGTGTCACTTAAGAATAAAGACATTTTTCCAACCTTGTCTAATTCAACAAAAATCATTCTTTAAAAAAATATACTCTCGGGCTGGAGAGATGGCCTAGCAGTTAAGAGCACCAACCGCTCTTACAAAGGACCCGGGTTCGATCCCCAGCACCCACATGGCAGCCGAGAACCGTCTGAAACTCCAATTCCAGGAGAACTCCAGTTCCAGGGGAATCCGAGACCCTCTTCTGACCTCCGCGGCATTGCACGCACGGGTGCACACACTTGCATGCAGACAGTACATTCATACATATACAGAAATAAATAAAAATTTAAAAAAATATATACTCTCTAAAGTCTTCAGTGTTTTAAATTGATATCAAATGTCTAGAATTTTTTGCCTTTTATGGAAATAAATCATTATTACTCCATTTAGCTGCTCATCTTTTAATGTTAATTTTATATTATTATAAATAGTTTATACTACTTTGCCTTAAAATTCTTTCCCTGTTTTACCTGCTAATACATAAATAATATTTAAATGACACAAGAAAACAAGTTGAACAGTCAATTTTTTAACATTTTTATTTTGTGTGTCTAAGGGTATTAACTGCAGGTATCTAAGTGAACCTGTGTACTGTAATGATCCTGGAGGTCAGCAGAAGGAATTGGATTCCTCTGGAACTGGAGTTAGAGATGGTTGTTAGCCACAATGCAGCTGCTGAGAACTGAACCTGGGTCTTCTGCAAGAGCAGCCAGTGATCTTAACCACTAAGCCATCTCTCCAGCCCCCAGTTAATTTTATAAAAATATATTTTATTATTTTTATTTTATATATATGAGTGTATTATCTGTATGTACATAAGTGAACTGGTTTCCTGCAATTAAGAAAGTTTATAGCTATTAGTACTTACATTACAAAATTAGAGAGGTTTCAAATAAACAGCAGTGATACATATCAAAGTCCCAGACAACCTAGAACAAGGAAAAGTCACTAGATGAAAAAATAGAATCAGCTTTGAACTCTATTAACAACAGCAAATGTCAGTGAAGCAAAGACATGTTTCTCTAAAAATCAAACCAAGGCTGGCAAATCCTTAATAAAACAAATCAGAGAGAATCAGCAAACATTAATAAAATTAGAGGTGAAAAGAGAGGGCATTAGAACAGATACAAATGGAATCCAGAGGATATTAAGAAAAATTATACTCAAAAAGATGGAAAAAATGGATAAATTCCTAGACAACTATGATCTTCCAAAATTAAATCAAGAGGTTATAAGTAAGATATAAAGAGAAATGAGATTTGAGTAGTAATAAAGAACTACCCAATGAATGCCCAGTAATGGTCAGATTCAGTGCTGAACTCTGAGATGTTTAAGAACTAGCACCAATGCTCCTTAAATTATTCCATAAAATGAAAAAGGTAGGGAAATTACTCAACTCATTTTGTGGAGCCAGTATTTCCTTGATGCCAGGAATAGGCAAGGGTGCAGTAAAAGAAAAGTAAACTATAGCTAGGGGGCACACAGCTTTAATCCCAACACTCAGGAGGCAGAAGCAGGCAGATTTCTGTGCCATCATGGATGTTTCTCTTGGTAAAGATCCTTTGAACAGGAATTGACAAGGGTGTCTCTGGTATTTTGAATCCACCCCAAAGAACTTGCTTAAGGGCAGGACATGATGGTGGTGACAGTACTCCCATGGTTCCTTCCTTTCAGAGCCACATCTCCATGTTACTTCTGGGGCCAGCAAAGAGCCTTGAAGAAGTTCTTGACCTTTGAGAGTGAAAGTAACCTTAGCTGATGAACTATTGGCAGCTGATTACTGCTGGATGAGAGACAGTTGATCTTTAAGGGAGTGACTCTAAATAGGCTGACTAGACTCCAGTGGATGAACTTGCATGGATGGACATCTGAGTACATAAACTTGATTCAGTAACCTTTAACATATATGAGAAAATTAAATTTCGTGAGGGTAGGGGAGGGTAAAAAGATGTACAGATTAAGATGTTTTGTAGAAAATGCACAAAAATCAAAGCTATATTGAAAAAAAAAAAACTATAAGGTAGTCTTCCTTGGGCTTTCCCACTAGCCAGAGGAGGCCCTCCCTGGGGACTTGACATCAGTGTGAGAGTGCCCCATGAATGTGTCCAACACAGAACATGCCACTTCTCTTCTGTTTGTCTAAGAAATGACTCTGGCTCTGGTGGAGAACCATGACCTGCTTCACTAGAACCATCCCTGCTTCTAGGAGTCTAGGAAGGAGAAAAGGCAAGAAAGAAGGTTCTAGCGCTCCACCATGGCATATACAAATATACACATACACACACACACACACACACACACACACACACACACACACACAAGTTATTCCAGCACCCAGTACAAGGGAAGCTATGGCAGAAGAGCTGTATGTTTGAAGCCAGTCTGAGGAACATAAAAAGTTCTAGGGGGTTTTGTTTGGGGGGGGTTGGGACTTTGGGGGTATTTTTGAGACAGGTTCTCCCTGTAGCCCTAGCTGGCCTAGAACTCACTTTGTAGACCAGGCTGGCCTTGAACTCACAGAGATCCGCCTGCCTCTGTCTCTCAAGTGCTGGGATTAAAGGCATGTGCCACAATGCCTGGGAAGTTCTAGGTTTGTTTGGTTTTGTTTTTCTCTTGAGTTTGGGGGAAAGTGGAAGGGGAAGGATGAGGTGGTGAAACCATTCTATGTCATCTTGACATGTTGGATACATGACAATAACCAGTATGCAAACGAAAAACACAGAAGGGGAAGGGAGGAGGGAACCCAGGGCTTAGCTGCCCTTTTTTTTCCTTCCTAAATTAGGGTAAGATACTGCTATTTATGTGCTTGTTACATGTTCATAAATACAATCATTATATGTAGCAGTACACAATTAGATCTCATACAATTATACACACACACACACTGTCATGGTTAATCCTGGGTGTCAACTTGACTGGACTAAGGAACAAATAAGAGAAAAGGGTCTTCTGATTGGACCACCTCAACCCGGATGGCCCACCCCAAATGTGGGTGTTACCTTCTGCCGGCAGGCAGTATTTAAGGCCACGGCAGCNGTATTCTTCACACAGCGGTATTCTTCACACAGCGGTATTCTTCACACAGCGGTATTCTTCACACAGCGGTATTCTTCACACAGCGGTATTCTTCACACAGCGGTACTCTTCACACAGCGGTATTCTTCACACAGCGGTACCCTGCTGCCAATGCGTCCTCTGCTAAGACTGGCTGCTGCTGCTCATTTCCACAATTCTATGCTGGGTTTTGTCGCTTGAGTTTGCGTAGATCTTATGAATGCCGACACCACTACTGTCGTTCAGATGAACAGGGTCCCTGGAGCTCGCAGGATTCCGTTTCCATATGGTCGTGCACTTTTTCCCCAGCGTTTACAATCTTTCCCCCCACTCTTCTGCAATGCTCTCTAGCCCTGGGTGAATGAAGCCCAATACAGGAGTCTTGTCTGAGTACCCATACTTTGAAGACTCCTAGTCTCAATCAATGCTTTGTCCATTTGTGACCTTTTGTGTTCCTGGCCCTCTGTTGCATGAGGAAGCTTCATTAGTGAGAGTTGAGAGATTCGTTAGTGTGCTCTTTATCTCTTGTTCTGTGTTGCATGAGCCATGGTGTAGAGCTTGCATTGTAGATGTACTGCTTAGTTATGGCAATTCACAATGTCTTTGTGTGACCAGTTGTGGTACGATGTAATAGTCTCCATCAAAGAAGCTTCTTTGATGAGATGACTGGGATACTTGACAATATAAGGACACATATTTTGCACTTAGTAAGAAATTACATTAGTCTAGGCATGTGACAACCTTGGGGTTTTCTCTAAAACTTATGATCTATCTAACCATAACTCATACATGAGTTTCCACGCATTGACTGGGCCTTATGTCTAATTAGATAACCATTGATTGCCACCAAGATGAAAGTTCCACTACTGCACCAATGTTTTATGCCGTGCTGGTCATTGATTTGATTATTTGGTCTTGAAGATGGTGTTGGACCATTGATTGGTGTTCTCCCTTAGCAACTTACAGAGTGCTCTCCAAAGCCATGAGAGCCACTTCTTCTTAAAGAAGACACTTCAGCAGAAGTGGCTTCCAGGTCAGTTACAGCTCCATTGCTCCAAGTCTGGCCTCCAAAGTCTTCAGCAATAGGGACTTAACCTTCAAGTTCTGGGAGGCAATCAAGGGCTGTGGCAATAGCCTGTATAATCTTGGGAGTCTCTTGGACTACTGTGGTCAAAAACTCAAAGGAAGGTTTCTTTCTTTCTTTTTTTTTTTTTTTTTTAAAGGAAGGCGTCTTCTGACTGGCACTGTTTCTTGTTATGTGGCCTTTAGCTATGCACATGGACTCATGTAGAGATATTGTATGTGTAATTTGTCATTAACTGGTTAGACTAATATGATTCCTAACATATAAGGAGCTGATAAACAAGGAAGTCCAGGATCGATAAGAAGCAGGACAATGATAAATTGCAGAATGAAATTACAAAAGATATAGAAACATTGAAGAAAATTCAAGTTGAAATGAAAAAAGAAATGCAACATTCCACAAACAACTTGGAAAGGATAGGAGAAACTCTTAATAGAATGGATGAAATAGAAAATAGAATATCAAGATTGGAAGACAATATGGAAGAATTGGATAAATCAAGTAAAGATTATGAAAAATTAAAAAAGAAACAAGAATGGAATAACCAAGAACTGTGGGATACTATGAAAAGACCAAATCTATAAATTAATAGGGATAGAAGAGGAAGAAGACTCACAGAATGGTGATTTGGCCCAGGTCTTCAACAAAATTTTAGAGAAAAATTTTCCCCAATTAAAGCAAGATGTATCACAAGTATTAGAAGCATATAGGAGTCCCTCAGTTTTTTTTTTTTTACACCAGCTAGGCATTATTTATCTCACCTCTCTCTCCCTGATTAATGCCTTCCCCATTTAAAGTGTCCCCATTTACCTCCATTTCTCCCTTGATAATACCTATCTGCTATGGTTCCACCTTTCTTGAGCTTATCCCCAAATGTCCTTGTATAAGCCTCCCTTCCCTCTTCTGTTTAAGCACCCTCATTTTATCCATTTCTTCCTTAGTAACACCTGTCTCCTACTGTTCTTCTCTCTCAGGTTCCTTCTTTCTCTTTACCTCCCTGGTTCCTTTCCATTTTCCTGGTGCCTGCAGCTACATTAGGCTATGTACTCACATATAAGGATTTGGTGCCTGGATCCACAAATGAGGGAGAACATACATCATTTGTTTTTCTGAGTCTGTGTTACCTCACTTAGCATAACAGGTTTTAGTTCCGTCCATTTACCTGCAGATTTCATCTGACTTTACTGAATAGAACTCAGTTTATTAATGTTCCATATTTTCATTATTCTCTTGTCAGTTGTGGGACACTTACGTTGTTTCCATCTCTTAGCTATTGTGAAAAGAGCAGCAACAAACATGGATATACAAGTATCTCTGCAGTAGGGTGGGTCCTCTGGTTATATGCCAAGGAATGGTAGAATCAGGTCAAATGGTAAGTTCAGTTTTTTTTTTGTTTGTTTGTTTGTTTGTTTTTTCAAGACAGGGTCTTCCTGTAGCCCCAGCTGTCCTGGAACTTGCTCTGTAGACCAGGCTGGCTTTGAACTCACAAAGATCNCAAGTGAGGAATTAGAGATGGCTGAGAAACACATTAAGAAGTGTTCAACATCACTAATTATTAAGGAAATGCAAATCAAAACCACTTTAAGATATCATCTTACTCCAATAAGACTGGCTAGGATTAAGAAAACAAATGATACCAAGTGCTGGAGAGGTTGTGAGGAAAGGGGAACACTAATCCACTGCTCAATGCAGATGATGAAAGACAGAAGATCCTAGTCTAAAATATTCCTGGTTTTAAAAGACCATAGATGCCAACCCATAGTATTATCCAACAAAAAATTCTCTTATAATTGAAGGAAAAAGGAAAATGTTCCATGATATAAATAAGGTGAAAGAATTCCTCTCCAATAAGCCATCCCTGCAGAGAATCCTTCAAGCAATAGAAAGAGTGGAAGGCAGGGACGACTATAGCCAATCAACACCAGAAAACCAATGATACTACCACTATGGAAATAAAAATATATGGTAAGAATGTACTAGAAATCAAAATAATTGGCAGCAATTTAATTCTCTCAACAACAGTGTTAAATATCAATGGAATGAATTCTCCAATTAAGAGTCAGAGACTATGGATTGAGAAACAAAACCCATCTTTTTTTTCTTGTCTCCAAGAAACTTACCTCACCCTTAAAGATAGATATTATCCCAAGGTAAAAGGAGGGTAAAAAATAGTACAAGTAAATGTCACCAAGAAAGAAGGAGTTGTTGCTATGCTAATATGAGATAAAATAGAATCCAAGGCCTTTGGTTGTGTTTTGTGTGTGGGATATTTGATCACTAGGTGGAACGTCTTTGAGGGGGATAGACAGGCTTTTTGCCAGACCTATATGGTGCATTTCTGAATATCTGGAGATTTGATTGTCTGGAGCTGGCCCCAGGACTTGTAGGGTCACTTTAAGGTTTTTATTTTGTGGTGATGTGTGGGAAAACTTAGTTAAGATGGTTAGCATTCTAAGCCAATGGTACCTCCTTGGCCACACCCATGGGGTGGGGTGTAGTGATGAAAAGGTTTAGGATTCAGCCCTGAGAATTGAATCCTGATGGATATTTAAGCAGACATCTTGGAATAAAAGCTCTCTCTGCATTTGAACCTCAATGTGCGTCCGCGTGCTGTGCTTTCCTGTGCGTGTCTTCCACATGCGTCGTCCAGGGATTGAGTGGGCCCCGCCACAAATCTCTGTGGCAAACCCACAGTAATGTGTTTGGGGGAACTGCTCCAGATGGGTATAAATACTGCAAAGTTTAGTAGAAAATAAGACACTTGTGGGGCTGGAGAGATGGCTCAGCAGTTAAGAGCACCGACTGCTCTTGCAGAGGACCCAGGTTTGATTCCCAGCACCCACATGGCGGCTAAGAACCATCTTTAACTCCAATTCCAGGGGAATCTGACACCGTCTTCTGACCTCTGTGGCATTGTGAGACATGGTTGCACCAACTTACATGCAGACTGTACACTCATACATATAAAAATAAGTAACAAATAAATTAATAAATAAGGAAATAAGACACTTGTACTGGACTGAAGTGGTTAAATGTTTCTAGAGTGGAATGGTATAAAAATTAAAGCCAGTTTACTAATGGTCTAAATGTGATTATAACCACACAGGGTTGTGGCTGATTTATGGTCCATTCCTGGCTTGTACTGGACTTTCAATTGAAGATTTGGATTAAAGAGTCATAGACAAGTAATGGGTTACCTTTGACTACTGAAAGATATTTTTTGGTCTCTCTCTATTATTCAAGTGTTACTTTTGATATCTGTTCTGCCCATTTCAAGATAAGTTGACTCAAGAAAACCTAGGATTACTTCCCTGAACTAGTGGCATGCACCCCAGAAGTTTGGACAGACTTGGTGAATTTTTTCAGCTTAATTCTGGTCAACAGGTATGTTCCCCATTATTGGAAAATTACAAACTGGGATATGTGGTTTGGGAAAGTAAAGAGACTACTTATGTTTGTAGTAAATCATTTATATTTAAGATATGCCTAAAATTGTTCAAATTTCTCTTAACAGTTTTGCCTGCTTATCCTATGGTGTTAAATTTCTTCCAGTCAATGTTTATGCAAAGATTCTTAGGCTTTTCTTCAAGCTTTATCTAAATATAATACAGTAATTAAAAGTACCAGATTGGTGTAACTTAACTTTTTTGGATGCTTAATGTCCATATCTAACACCCATACAAATTTGGTCAAGGGATTTAATTTTGTTCCTTACCTTCTGAGGTCAATTGTTCCCAGGGGAATTTGTATGGGGGCATCTATTAAAATGTTCTGCAATTGTGAGTCACCAGGCTTTCTGTGCAGGCAGGTCTTGGAGATCCACCAACAGAACCCTAGGCAGTGTCCAGTCTATAAAGAGGAACCTCAATATAGAGGAAAGTCATTTGTGCTTCAAAGGGAAGCCCAGTCTAGCAAGACCTGACCTTGTCCTCAGTAGAAGGAAGTGGTTAAGAATGGCAAGAAGGAGCCAGGTGCTCCTTGTCCCCACACCCCCCCCAAAACTGGTGTCCCCTGAAGATAATAACCTCAAATCACCTTGAGAAAACAAAGTTTGGTTAATCTGGGCTGGTCGTGTGGACCTAAGCACCCAAAAAGAAAGTATAACAAAAAGATAGTCAATATATTTCTTTTAAAGCCTGAAAAATTGTGCCTCCATGTACTGGGAGTAAAGTTATATGAAATAATGTTAAACAGGCATAAAACCCCTAGATCTTGGGTTTGATTAACAGAGTAGGGTCACCTGCAGCTGAAGGACAAGTCCACTATTATTGTTAATTAATGCTCAATAATAAAATTTCCTCTTTCTTTCTAGCAACTATCTAAGTGGAAACTCATATCCTGACTATTGAAAAGCCTGAAAAGCATATCCTGAGTCCAGATATCATGGCCAAAAGAACAGAAGGAGAAACTTAATAAATGGACACTTTGAAACCCCTGGTCAAGAAATGCTAATGGACTTTTTTTTTTCTTTTTTGAGACAGGGTCTCCTGTATCTAATGGACTTTTAAGTTGGACATTGGAATTCACCCTGTTCTTATTTCTCCTGGCCCCCTGCCTAGATCATGTATCTAACTACTCCTGCCTTCATTTTACTTTCATGGGCACCAGTCAAGGATTTTTTCCCTCTATAGTTATTCTTGGGGATCTTTTAGATTGACCCTCTAAATGGGGGATACCCCACTTGCCACATCAAACATCCCTTCTTAGCATGGAAGAAGTTAGAGAGGTTGGCATCCTGATTCCCTTCTGGTGATTGGGGTGACCCTTTTTAGAGGGTGACATAACTAAAGAGGAGCTAGAAATTGATTAGGCAGTTTAGGGATGAGATCCCCCCAAATTAAACAGACTCTCTCAGCTGAGAACTCAAGGCTTCCTGGACCAGCCAGTAAACACATACCCTTCTGATAGCCCCAAAATAGCAGGACAAGAAGAAAGAAAAGAAAAAGAGAAGGGATAAAAGAGAAGTATATACAAAGCCCCACAGATTGATTCTTTATTTCACCAGAATAAGAAATGGAAATCCCCCTGTTTTTGTCCTTGTTGCTTTGTTATTGTCATTTTGTATTATTTCTGTTTTCCTGTGTAAAGAAAAAAAATAAAGACCAAAAATAAAGATACCTGAGCAGACCAGAGGATGGAGGCCAGTAAGTAGCATCCCTTCACAGTCTCTACTTCAGCTCCTGCCTTCAGGTTCCTGTCTTGGATTCCTACGCTGACTTCCCTCAATAATGGACTGTGTCTCAGCAGCAGGAAACCTAAGTAACTTCTGTGCACAAGGTTGTAGGTTGTAGTCATCCTATCAATAATGCAGTCAACTCCCCTGATTTGTGGCTTCACTTTACATGGTTACAGTTAAATGTAGCCAACCACCATCCCAGAATATCAGTATTTGTCTGACTCTATCAGAACAGAGATACTTCACTCATGACTTTTATTACAGTGTATTGCTATAAATTAAACTACTACCAATTATTGTTGTTAACCTCTGTTCTAGTTTGTTTTCAATTGGTGTGACAAAATACTCTGACCAATACCAATTTGGGGAGGAAAGGGTTTATTTACCTCATATTTCCAAGTTTGTAGTTCATCACTTAGGGATCCAAGGTAGGAGATTATGGCAGGAACCTGGAGGTAGAAGCTGAATCACAGGCCATGAGGAACTCTGTTTACTGGCTTGCTCCCCTGGCCCATGCTCAGCCTGCTTTCTTTTTTTTTTTTTTTTTTTTTTTTGGGGTTGGTTGAGACGGGTCTCCCTTTAGTGAGTCTTGCTTGTAGACCAGGCTGGCCTTGAACTCACAGAGATCCACCTGCCTCTGCCTCCTGAGTGCTGGAATCAAAGCTTGTGCCACACTCCCAGCTTCAGCCTGCTTTCTTTTTTTAATGTTTTCCTATATTATTTTTTATTGATGCTTTGTGTAATTCATACATCATTTTCCAATTCAGTTCAGGCATATTTCCCTTTCCCTTCCCCCCACCCCACTTCACCCCATCCCAGATCATGCATTCTGCCATAACTGTCCTGCATCTTTCTCTGTTTTTTTTTTTTAATTTTTTAGCAATAAGTGATAAATTTATGAGTACAAGCATCCTTTTGTAAACCACAATTTGCAAACAGTTGTGCCAAACCCATACAGCCATGGGTCCCACCATCCGAGCGGGGGGGGGGGCTTGGTATGTTCAATCAATGATAAAATGAGTGTCCAGGCTATATTCTGTGTTTCACAAAAAGCCCTTACATTCTACCATGCCCCTTTTCTGAAGATTGTTCCCTGGGCTTAGAAAAGGGGCACAGGTGGATGAGAACAAAAACAGTCACTTTTTCTGGAGCGTTGTCTTGGACTCTGGTCAATTCGGCTGTTTCCTTTCATGGGACTGACAGTTTGTCCAGGAATTACCTTTCAATCCTACTAATAAGCCAGCAATTAGATATATGGTAGTAAACAGTACTAATTGTTATGGTAGTTTACTTTGGTATAGACACAGATGTTTGGATGGTATGTTAATCCATGAATTACATTTTTTCTGTTAAATATGACAGGGTCTTACGGTGCTTATAACATCTCCTAACCATTAGAGGATGTAAGCTTGTGGCCTCAGCCATGGGTTATTCCTCCAAGGAGAGAGCCAATATCCAATTAGATTTGGGATATACAGGCATCATTGCGTGCCTCTGCTGCACAGTATTCCACAGGTGGGTGTAGATGGTGCTGACAGAGGAGTCTTGCTTGACTCAAGGAGACCATATTTGCTTTATTGGTTTAGTGGCCTTTGGTAACACTCTCTGTATTCCAGAGACAATTGTACACTTGCAAGTGTGGTCTCAATACATCTTTCCCATGTTAACATCAGGTCTTTGACAGCAGGGGCCTTATGCCTCTCTTCTTGCAGGTATCGTTTAGAGGCAAGGAGCCTTTACCTTTTGGGGGGCTTGGATCCCCTGGCCAACATCTCCTTAGTAAAATAATCCATTGCTGATGTAGATCTCTGTATTAATATATTTTCTTAAGTGCAAGCTAAGGAGACTTTAGTATTATATTTGGTTCTGAATAGAGATAATCCTTTTCACAGTTCCTATGTTCTATTAGTCATTTAAAGAAGGCAGTTTTTACTGGTTTTATAAGAGATACCTCTATAATAGTTGTCTCCAATTTACAGTTGGAGAACGACTTCATCATCATATTTCTCCTTGTTCTATGGGGGAGGTAAGAAAGTCTCTCATATTAAAACCTTTGCGGCACCTAGAAGGTAAGTTCATTAGGACTCATATACATAGTTGTTACAAGTAGGATCCACAGAGGGGTTTGATGTTTGTAGCAATCTGAGGCTTTTTCTTCCTTTCAATGTTCAGATGGGCCAACCTTTCTGTTGGCACTTTCTGGTACATCCTACTTGATGCAAGCTGTATCTTTTCTTTCGCACTTTAAGTTGGTGACATTTGACCTGTTGGAACATACAATCTTTCCCATAGTTAGTTTTAAGATTTGAATTGCAAGGTTTTCGACAAAAAGTTTCATATCTATCTGTATCCCCCCCATTTTTTTTTTAAGGGGTTTTTGTTTTTTTGACCCATGAGTCTCCAGAAGGCAGTTATATAATACATACCTATAGGGTGGAATCAAGGCACATATTTCATCAAATTCACCCATGCTGTTTTGGGTGACTGTATGTGATTAACTTGGGAAGCAAACTTAATTTTTACGTTAAATCATCTTATAGGTGAAAGAGAATTCTACAAGATGATACCATACAACAGAAAATTTATAGAGAACATTTTTATGTGCCAATCCCAAAGTTATTGTTATACAGATTTTAATAAAACAAATGTGGACAACAGCAATTTATATCTCCATTTAACTCAGATGCATTACCGTTTTTATAAGAGCCTGTAAACCAATGTTGTTTAATATACACATATTTACTTTTACTAAGTCCTAAAACACCATGTAACCTGTAGACAGTGTCTAGGCAAAACTGGATACTTGTTGAACTCACATCAATTAAATATGCATTAATCGAATATACACACGTGTCCCTCTCCCGCCCTTCCTGCCCTTCCCAATTCACCATTTCAGTCAGTTTTCTGATGCAGTCTTTCTGTTATTGTTCTTTTACTATGCATCCCTCTCTATGAGAAGTATTTATATCTGGGTTATTGGCACTAGCATTCACATATGAGGGACAGCATTTGCCATTTGTTTTTCTGGGACTGTGTTACTTCACATAATGTCTTCTAGCTCCATCCATTTACCTGCAAAGTTCATGATGTTGTCCCTCTTTACCGCTGCATATAACTCCATTGTAAATATGTACCACATTTTCTCTCTCCACTCGTCAGTTGAGGGGCACCTGGGCTGGTTCCAGCTTTTTGCTATTGTGAACAGAGCTGCAATAAACATAGCTGTGCATGTATCTCTGCAGTAAGATATGTCTTGTGGGTATATACCCAGGAGTGGTATGACTGGGTCAAATGGCAGGCTCATTTTGAATCTTCTAAGGGTTCTCCACACTGCTTTCCATAGTGGCTGTACAAGTTTAGATTCCCACCAGCAATGGATGAGGGTTCCCCTTTCCCCACAACCTCTCCAGTACTTGGTATTATTCGTAGTCCTGATCCTAGCCAGTCTTATTGGAGTAAGATGATATCTCAAAGTGGTTTTAATTTGCATTTCTTTAATTATTAGTGATGTTGAACACTTCTTAAGATGTTTCTCAGCCATCTCTAATTCCTCCTCTGTGAAGTCTCTATTCAGATCTTTGCTCCATCTCTTGAGTTAAAGATGGTTCTCAGCCACGGTGTGGGTGCTGGGGATGGAACACCGGTCCTCTGCAAGAGCAGTCAGTGCTCTTAACCTCTAGGCTATCTCTCCAGCCCCCACTTGGCTTTTTTTTTCCCAACAGCCAACTGGTATCAGTAAAGAAAAAAACAGCTATCTTTTATCACAGCCAAAATTCAGGCCCAATAAAGTCAAGGCTACAAAATTTTTAAAGGGCCATGGGTAAAAACCCCAAATACCAAATTGGTACATTATTTTATTTTTCAAACTTGATGTTAAAGGACTAAAATATTTCATTCTTAAAAGGACTTTGGGCCTGGGCATTTTTTGGTTGGGAGGCTACTTATTAGATCTTCAATTTCTTACTGTATTATTGGTCTATTTAGGCTATTTCAACTTAGGGAAGAAAGAAGGTAAGCTAGAGAAGACAGCTTCTTTGAGTGAGGAATCTAAATATAGATCTAAACATTTAACTTTCCTATTACTGCCACTTACTGGGGAGCTATATTGGAGCAAGAAGCATACCCTGTACTACGTTCTTCATCTACACTACTGTTGCCTCACTAGCTTGCGCAGAAGCTCTAGAAAAATAAAACAGAAGATATACTTTTTAAAAAAGAGAATTCTGTGGGGCTGGAGAGATGGCTCAGCAGTTAAGAGCACCAACTGCTCTTGCAGAGGACCTGGGTTCAATTCCCAGCATCCATATGGCAGCTAAGAACCGTCTTTAACTACAGTTCTAGGGGAATCTGACGCCCTCTTCTGACCTCTGCAGTATTGCATGACACGGGTGCACCAACTTACATGCAGACAGTACACTCATACCCATAAAATAATAATAAATTTTAAAAAAGAGTTCTGATGTGGTGCCGGAGAGAGAGCTCAGCAGTTAAGCACACTGGCTGCTCTTGCTGAGGACCTGAGTTTGAATTTCACACCTATATGCAGCTAGCAACCATCTACAACTACAGTTCCAGGGTTTCTAACCCTCTCTTCTGGCTTTAGCAGACACACATGGTGGTGCATGCCTTTAATCCTAGCACTCAGGAGGGGGATGCAGGCAGATGTTTGTGAGTTCAAGGCCAGCCTGGTCTACAGAGTGAGTTCCAGGACAGCTGGGGCTACAGGGAGACCCTGTCTCAAAAAGACCAAAAAAAAAATGTAAACATTAATTAGATAAGTAATTTAGTGCTACCACCATATATTTAAAAAGTTAAAAAAAAGAAATTCTAGTGTGTAAGATCTTGAGATTCACTCATGGATAGGTTCCTTTTTATGTGATATGTTTGGTTTGAGTATTAGCAAATTTATCTTTTAAAAAATTGGGCTGAAAATAAATGTTAGGTCAGCTCTATAACCTGTTTAGGGATTCACAATGCAAGAGCACAGTTGTCTTTAGGTCATGAGGAATATAACATTAATGTTGCTCAGTTTGTCTTACAACTAAGTACTTGGTACTAGCATCCACAGATGAGGGATACCATTTGTATTTTGTTTTTCTGGGATTGTGTTACTTCACTTAACATAATATCTTCTAGTTCCAACCATTTACCTGAAAATTTCATGATGTCATCTTTCTTAACCGCTGCATAGAACTCCATTGTGTAGATGTACCACATTTTCTCTATCCACTCATTGGTTGAGGGGCACTTGGGTTGGTTCCAGCTCTTCACTATTGTTTTTGGTACATGATGGAGGGTATGTGTGCATCTTTTAGAGTGATATGGAATCAAAATGAAAAGATGTGGATCAAGAAATATGATGTGGAAATAACATACATTTTGTTTCCAAAGGATACAATTTTAATATAGATGCAATGTAACAGGCTGGTGCAACTTAGCCTTTCTGGGTGCTTAACTACCATACTTAATGCCCATACCAATTTGGTCAAGGGGCCTAAGGGATAACTTTGTCCCTTGCTGTCAGAGGTCAACCAAGTCTTAGAGGATTATACATGGGGGCATCTATTGAAATGTCCTGCAAATGTGGGTAACCAGTCTTCCTGTTCAGGTCTTAGAGAGCCAATAATGGGACTTCATCCGGTGTGCAGTCTATAAAGAGGAAAGTCTGCTCATGCTTCAGAAAAGGAAGCCTGGTCTAGCAAGACCTGATTTTGTCCTCGAGTGGATCGAACTGGTAAATGAAAAAGCTGAAAGGAGCAAGGAGCTCCCCGCCCCCCCAAAAAAACAACCCTGAGAGACCCCTGAGGACCAGATCCTCAACTGACCTTGAGAAAACAAAAACCTTGGTTAATCTGGGCTGTGTGGCCTTAAGCATCAAAAAGGAAAGTACAACCAGATTAAATAATCAGTAAGACCAGAGAAACTGTACTGCAGACATAGAACTTGAGATCTTAGTAAAAAGACAAAAAGAAAAAAGAGAGTACTGTTGTTTGGCCTGTCTTCAATTCCTACTGGCAAGTGCATCTACTCTGTGGCTGCCACTGCTTGTGGCACTCCTCAAAGACATGAGACAGCTTTTTAACCTTTCAATATGGACTGAGGACTCATGTCTCTCCAGGAATCCTCCAAAACTTCAATGCCAGATGGGGACTACTGAGATAACCAGCTTGTGGACTAAATAGCTAAGGGGATGTCAGCCTCATCAGAATATAGACTGCCATTGTTGGACTACCTGGGCTGTGTCATGGAGGCCAGTGCAGGGGGATGGAGACAGGACGTGTGCTTACTGGACTTCATTTGGGGGACCATGGGAGGGAAAGACCCCAATGTGGAGCAAAAGTGCAGGATTGATGGTAGTTTGGGTTTGCCAAGGAGGAACCTTCAAGCACTTCCTTAAGGAAAAAAAAAAAAAAAAAAAAAAAAAATCCTCCAATTCAAGTGATAATATATATATTAGTATATATATATATATATAATATATTAAATTATAAATTGTAGCAATAACAAGTTGGAGAGAACAACAACAAAAGAACTGAAAAAAACTCTGGAAAGACTCAAAAAAAGATGCAAAAGATGCAGGACATGTAAAGAAGAGTGCAGGGACTCAGATTGGGTGGGGGGCATGGAAAAGGAAGCGATTCTAGATTCGAATGAGAAATGATGTATGACCTATGGAAAAAGTTTAATAAAAAAAATTGGGCGCCAAGTAAAACATTTTTGCTAGATAGTTATGAATTTGATGAATATTATAAACTGGGAATTGTGGCACATTGCCTATAATTCTAGCATTCCAGATTCTGACTTAGAAGGATCACAAGTTCCAGGCCATCCTGGGCTACATAGAGATGCTATCTCACAAAACAAAACAACATACAACAAAGTTCACAGTCCTATGTGAGACACAGTGAAGTCCTAGAAAGCAGGTAGAGAAGAGGCACTGTGCATTTATTTATTATCTAACCAATGCACAAAAGCTTCTTTGTAGTATCATCTCTTCTTGCTTAGGTACAGGAACCATCTCTCATGAATCTTTATTATCTAAAGCATTGCTTCTGGCTTATTTCTAATCTCACATCTTGAGAAACCATAGCAATGCTGCTACTATTCCACAATGCCAAAATTCATTCGCATTAGAAGCAATAGAGGTTATTCTCACTGCAGTTCCTTAATGCCAGTTCTTTGATATGGATCACATCAGTCCTCATAATACATCATCATCTTCTCCCCATGAATACTGGGTTCCAATGAAGCACAGTTATAAGGTTGCTACTGGGCTCTTTTATGAGCGGCACACATGCAGTCAGACCTGGTATCTGTAGAAAATGTCAATGTTATTTTGTTTTCTGGCTATGTTGAATTTGCTGTTAGAATTTTCTAGCATCAATATGGAACACTCTCTTTAGATTTATTTCTCATGTATGCATATATATATTTATATATATATGTGTGTTTGTGTGTGTGTGTGTGTGTGAGAGAGAGAGAGAGAGAGAGAGAGAGAGAGAGAGAGAGAGAGGGAGAATGGCAAATGAGTCCTGTGAAGTACAGAAAAGGGTTTCAGGTACACCAGAGATGGAGTTACAAGCAGTTGTGAGCTGCCAAATATGGGTGCTGGGAGCTGAACTCAAGTCATCTAGAAAAGGAGTAAATGCACTTACCTGTTGAGCCATCTCTTCAGCGCAATGTAGAACTCTGTAAACTGTAATAGTTCATTTCTAGAAGGTGCTCTCTTTCAACGTTGGTTAGGCTGTGGCCTTCCACACACTGCCACAAGCCCATGAGTGTGGAGCTACAGGTAGAGCAGGGCTGCTGTAAAAATCCAAAACAAGTACTGTCTTATTTCAAAGGGAAGAATCAGCCACTATCCAACAAAACCTAAGTCCAGCAAAGTAGCTCAAGGCTGGACACCTGGGGTTCACTCACAATCTTCTGGGTTCCAAAGGGTCTCAGCAGCTCCCCCTCTCCGACTCTGCCATCCATGGCACACACAGCTCATCTCGAAGGCCCAGTCTGACTCCATTCCACACCTGCTGCTGCTCTTGGTGGTCGTCCCATGGTCCTGGCATCTCCAAGAAGCTGGGGTCGCCACTGAAACTGAGGCAGCACCTTCACCAATGGTCTCTTCTGACCTCTCCTGGTGCAAAGCCTCAGCTTCTCTCCATGACCCCTGCAATCCTGGGGTCTTCACAGCAACCGAGGTGCACTTCCACCAATGGTCTTTCCTGACCTCTCACAGTGCCAAGCCTCGGCTGCTCTCTGTGACCCCCTCAAATTTCAACACCGGAACCATATAGGAGACTCTTACACGTTACCAAGTCCGGCTTCTGGCTCGAGATGGAGGCTCAGGCCCTTTCTGGGTCACAGCTTCTGTGTGCTGACCTTGAAGATATTCTCCCCAGAAGATTTCACCTCAGTGATGCTGGTCTCTTGTTACTTACAGCTGATTTTTCAGCCCCAGCTAACCAGCATCAATTGCCCCAGTACCACAAAAGTTTCACTTCAGGTTCTGGTCTCTTGTTACTTACAGCTGATTCTCCACAGCCCCAGCTGACCAGAACCCACAGATTACACAGTCCTGATGATCTCTGCTCTCCTTTGAAACTAGAAACTTCACAAGCCAGGCCTCCATCTTCTACAACTCCTTCAGCAAAACTGCTCCAAGCTCCACAGCAACAATCTTTAGGCATTCAATGATCTTCCCAGCCCAAAGTTCCAAACGCCTCCACAATCCTTCCCCAAAACACCAAGGTCAGGTCTGTCACAGCAATACCCCACTCTTCTGGTACCAATTTCTGTTCTAGTTTGTCTTCCATTGCTGTGACAAAACACTCTGACTGACACCAACTTGGGGAGGAAAGGGTTTATTCAGCTTACACCTCCTGGGTCACAGTTCATCACTCAGGGAGCCCAAGGCAAGAACTCAGGGCAGGAACCTGGAGGCAGGAGCTGAAGCACAAGCCATGGAGGAATGCTGTTCACTGGCTTGCTCCCCTGGCTCATGCCCAGCCTGCCTTCTTATACAGTACACAACAACCTGCCCAGGGTGGCACCACTCTTGTGGGCTGGGCCCTCTCACACTGCTCAACCATCAAGACAATACACCACAGATGTGGCCACAGGCCAATCCAATGGAGCCAATTTCCCAATTGAGGCTCCCTAAATCCAGGTGTGTCAAGTTGACACTAAAGCTATCCAGCACACCACCAATCAGAGAAAAGTTCACTGTAACTGCAGTGAAAACCCCCTAACCCCTAACTGGGAATAAAAGCTAAAGGAAATTGGGTCTCAGGGCCGCTGCCCTCCAGTCCCATGGGAGTGTGCTCAGCCTGATGCGTCATCTGCTCTATCTATTCTGAGTTGTTGGTTGTTGTGGCTTCTTTTCTGCTTGCTTGTAAGTAACCCTTGATTAAACTTATATCTACAACTATTTGTAGCCCCTGGGTACCTTTCTTGCATGAGTGTGGTGGATTGAGCCTAACATTACCAATTACCAATTTCTTTGATTTATACAGTGGTATTCAGGTTTTCTCTTTCTTCTTGAATCTATATTTTTTGCTAATTAAAAATTTGTCAATTTATAAAAATTGAAGCTGCCAACATAAATTTATTCATAATATCGTTATTACATGTTTAATATCTGTAATATTGTCTATATAATGTGGATTTCCTCTCTTCTAGTTCTGCTATTGATAAATATCTGTCTCCTTTTTCTTGGTTACTTTACATAAAAATTCATAATTTAAAAAATATTTTTTAAAGAACTGGAATTTGAGTTCATTTTCATTTTCCCAACTGTTGGACAACTTTCTCTTTAACTCAAGTCAACCCTTAACATACTTTCTTCTTTCTTTGACTTCAAGTTTAATTTAATTCTTTTTCTCTAACTTAATGTTATCAATTTTGGTCATTTTCCAAAATAAACATCTCCTGCTATACATTTTCTGCTAAGCCTTGCTTTAGCTGAAAAACACTAATTTTGATAGATCAAACTCTCCATTGTAACAAGAAACTATGTTTAATATGATTTTAGTCTTTTTAAATATTTTAAATATGTGGTTTATCATGGTGTATTGCCAATATGAACTTGAAAGGAATCTGTATTCACCAATTCTCAGAGTGTTCTATAATCTTAGATAGATTTGATAATAGCTCAATTTTTTATGTCCTATATACATTTCTAATTGTTCTATCAGTTACTAAGAGACAGGCATTGATGTATGTACTTCTAATTATGTGGTTGTCTGTATCTCTTTCACAACTTCACCTTTTCCTTTTGTGTTTTGAAATGCTGTGATATGTAAGATTGTCAGGCTTTCTTAAGGAATGATTCTTCCATCTTTGTTGATGGTAAAATTCATTGTTGTGAAGTTAATTTTGTCTGATATTAAGACAGCAATTTCAGCTTTCAGGTGACTGCTGGTGCCTCGTATTTTTCCGATCCTTTTACTTTTCTTATCTTTCTGAGATAGATTCTCAGTATGTAACCCAGGATGGCCTTGAATTCAAGATCATCCTTCTTCAGCCTCCTCAGTGTTGGGATTATAGAAATGTTGTGTAACACCATACTTCTCTGTTTATTATTTTTGCTTTAATTAATTAATGTATTGTTTATTTGTTTGTTTATTATGTGTGTTACATGCATGTGTGTGCTCCAGTTTTATGCATGCATTGGGTGTGGAGGCCAGAGATCAATGTTGGGTGTCTTCATCTGTCACTCCCTACCTTGCATTTTGAGACTGGGTCTCTCGTTCAACACTTAGCTCACAGATGGGCTAGACTATCTGGCCAGTGACCTTCGGGGAGTTTCTTGTTTCCTTTTCTCTCTACCAGTACTGGCCTTACAGATGAGGGTGTACCTAGTTTTTAGGTGAGGACTGGGGAATTGAACTCAGACCTGCATAATTGTACAGAAGGCAATTTACCAACTTACCATTGCATTAGTCACTTTTCTGTTGCTGTGATAAAACCACCATGACCAAGGGAACTTATAAAAGGAAGAGTTTATTTGAGCTTATGATTGGCAGTTCCAGGGAATTAGAGTCCATTGTGGTGGAAACATGGTGGCCAGGGCTGGAGCAGCAAGCCGAGGGTCACATCTTCCAGTGAGTACAGGAAGCAGAGAGAAAGAGACTGGAGACCACAAGGCTCGTTAAACTCACTAAGCCTGCCCCCAATAACATACTTCCTCCAGCATGGCCACACCTTCTAAGACCTCCAAGAACAGTGCCAACAACTGGAGACAAAATGTCTGAATACTTAAAGCTTATGGGGGACACTCATTCAAACCACCACATTCCACTCCCTGGCCCCCATAGGCTCCTTACCATATAAAATGCAAAATGCATTTAGTCCAACCTCAAAAGTCCCCATAGTCTTTACGAGTCTCAATTCTATTCAAAAGTCTACAGTCCAAAATCTCTTCTGAGACCCAGGCCAATCTCTTAACTTGTAAGCTCCTGTAAAATCAAAAGGCAAATTACATACTCCCAACATACAGTGGAACTGAATACACATTCCCATTCCAAAAGGGAGGAATAGAGGCATAGAGAGGAAATACTGGACCAAAACAAGACTGAAAACCAGCAGGGCAAATACCAAGTCTAGTAGCTCCATGTGAGCTTTACTTCCAAAGGGCTGAGATGGCTCAGCTCTTCCAAGATTGCATGCAACATGGATCTCTTCCTTAGGCTGGTACCACTCCCTGTATGCAGCTCTCCTTGGCAAATATCTCACAGGTCTGGCATCTTGAATGTCTTCTTGGGGTCTCCACTGCCAACCAGGCTTCATATTTACAGCTTCATGCAATGGCCTATCAGGGCCTTCTTTATTCAGGGATGCCCCTGCTGCATTCTGTCTGGCCTCTATGGCTCTCTGAAACCTTGGAGGAAGAACTGATAATCCCTTAACTCTTGCATCCTTCGTGCCTCTAAAGCCAGCACCACGTGAATGAAATTTCCAAGTTTGACTGCAAGTTTGGGATGGACTCTCTCCTACTTTAACCACATTTGCAAATTTTCTCTGCCCCGGACTTGTTGGAGTAGAAAACGCTTTCAGTATTTTCCTTTCAAAAATTGGAGGCTTAGCTGGGTGTGGTCTTGCCCTGAAGGTACTGTTTCTGTTGCTTACTTGTAAATCTCGAGGCCCTCCTTAATCACTTTAATCTCACTTTTCCATTGTTTACTTGTAAATAGCTAGGCCTCTCCTTAATCACTTTGATCTCCTTATCAAAAGGAACCTCCTCTTCACATGCTTTGACCTCACCTTTAATCTTCCTAGTGCAGTTTTCAGATCCAAACTGAACATTATGCATTTCTTTCTGCCCCATATGCTCTTCTTCACTGTAGATCTGTACAATGTTCACCATTAATAGCCACACCACCATTTCTACATTAGGCTGTCTTGAAATATCCTCCACCAAAGACATTAGTCCATTGCTTTTCAACTTAGCATCAGGCAATCATTTGGGCTGTGGGCAAACTGCTGCCAGACTCTTTATCAAAATATCCCAGTTGCTGCCTGAGTCTTTATTTTCCTCTGGAACTACATTTTTTGCAGCAATGCTTTCTTCCAGGCTTCTACTAGAATGGCCCATTAAGCTCTGCTTACAGTTGTCAACAGCTTTTCTAGCCCAAAATTCCAAAGTATTCCACATTTCTCCAAACATCCACATGGTCATGTTCTTCACAGCCAACAGCCCACTCTCTAGTACCAAATAACTGTATTCACTTTTCTGTTGCTGTGATAAAACCACCATGAGCAAGGGAACTTATAACAGGAAGAGTTTATTTGAGCTTACGATTGACAGTTCCAGGGAATCAGAGTCCATTGTGGCCGGAAGCATGGTGGCTGGGGCTGGAGCAGCAAGCCAAGGGTCACATCTCGAAATGAGCACAGGAAGCAGAGAGAGCGAGACTGGAGACAGCAAGGCTTCTTAAACTCACTAAGCCTGCCCCCAGTGACATACTTCCTCCAGCATGGCCACACCTTCTAAGACCTCCAAGAACAGTGCCACCAACTGGAGACAAAATGTCTCAATACTTAAAGCCTATGGGGGACACTATCATTCAAATTACCACACCCATCTATCCAGTCTTCTTGTATTTATTTCAAAGTACATTTGTTTTATTATTTTTATTTTATGTGCATGAGTGTTTTGTCTGCATGTATGCAAGTGCACCTGTGTCCTGCAATGCTGGCAGAAGAAGGCATGATATACCCTGGAACTGCAGTTACAAATGGTTGTTAGCCACCATGTAAGTGTTGGAAATCAAACCCAAGTCTTCTGCAAGGGCAGTCAGTGCTCTTAACTACTGAGCCATCTCTCCAGCTCCCAAAGTACATTTCTTTTTTCTTTTTTTTAAGTTAATTTTTATTGAGTGCATTTCATACAACATTTCTTAATCAAATTTAGACTCATTCCCTTATTCATGCCCACCCCTCACACCCCACCCCCTGCCAGAGCTCATGAATTCTGTCATACATGTTAAGTCCTGTCTTGCATCTTTTTCTCAGTCTTTTATAACCTTTTTGATGCAGAAGTTTACTGTTTCAGTCAATTCTTTGAATAGGTTTCTCTCTCTCTTTTTGTTCCCTTTAATTTTGTATTATTCCAAAATATGCATATATACACCCCATACATAAATCAAAATTACACAGTCTGAAAATAAACTACAGGTTAATTCCAAAACACATTTAGGGATTCACATTTTAACAGTAAAGTTGCATGCAGGTAAAAAGAAGTATAACTTTACATTCTTTTTTTTAGAATATGAATACATATCTTTCACCAATATATGGTAATTACAATGTGTGAATACAAGTGGTAGGTCCTAGAGCCCATTAAGAGATTCACATTATAATAGCACAGTTGCTTTCAGATACAATGAAATATAATAATAAAGTTGCTCAGTTTGCTTGCCAACTAGGGATTTGGTATTAGCATCCACAAATGAGGGAAACCATTCACCTTTTTTTTTCCTTTTTATTCCAACATGGTATAGAGAAGCAGAGATGATAGCAAAGAGAGATTTCTTTGGCGTGACCATTGGTAACACATAAGTCCTTGGCATTCCAGAGAGATGCTGATGTGGGTGGTGGTGAGCGGTACCTGCCATTCATCTTTTTTTTTTTCTGGGACTGTGTTATTTCACTTAGCATAATGGCTTTGAGTTCCATCTATTTATCTGCAAAGTTCATGATGTCATCTTTCTTATATATGGAATATGGCTTGGTCTTGACTTTATACTCAGAAAATTCCTGCCTTTTGTTGAAGAATTCAGATTATTTACATATAATGTAATTGTTGAGTAGTTGAGTTTAAATAAGAAAATTACATGATTTATCTTATCTATTTTATATTTCTTTCCACCATTTTATTATTTACCATTACATTATTCATAAAACTTTCTTAATTAACTTTATTATGAAATAACCCTTACACAATAAGCTATACTCTCTTAAAGGGTGAAATGTAATGAATTTTGAAAGTGTATTCACAGAATTCCATTCTGTCTCCATTACTGGTTTACCTCCCTCTGTGAATAGTTTCCTTAGGCCTTACAAATGGAATACTTAATAGTCATGTGCCATCAAATAATGTGATGCAGATGTAAGAATTAAGGAAGAATCTTCTAATTGTATATTTTCATTTCTTCTTTCCTATTCTTTGTGTTGTATGTTTTCATGCATTTTACATTATAAATTTTTTCCTATTTATTTATTTATTTATTTATTTATTTATTTATTGCCAAAGCTGCAAGGAAATGTTATTCAAAGCAAACCGATAGTGTTGATCAAAATGAAATGCTTTGTTCATGAGTGATCATAAGCCACAGTGAGAGGACTAAAGTGCCCAATTCCCTGATTATTATTTGAAGCTTCCTTTTATGGAATTCAGGAAAAGGAGGAGTTTAGTTGCCAAGGGCTATCATGTGGGGAGTTCTCTGTTTTGAGCGACAGGCTTAGATTATCTACATGTATTTTAAACACAACAACACATTGTGGTTTTTGCTTTCAACAGTCAAAAATTATAGTTTCTCCCATTCATGTATAGACTCATACTTACCCAAACATCAAAAGGGCTCCCCTGTGAATATCTGGGCTCTCTTTCCTCCTAGAACTGTGCTCCACAAATTCTAATGACTTTAATTTTCCCCAACTTCACAGCTCTGTGAGACCACCAGTATTCTCTAGGGCTGTGATCTGGAAATTTCTTAAGAATCATAGTCTTAAGCCAGGTGTGGTGGTGCCGCCATTTATCCCTAAAGCAGCTCTTTGCGGGGCAAGGGAATCATTGTGAGTTCAAGGCCAGCCTGGTCTACAGAGCGAGTCCAGGACAGCTGGGGCTACAGGGAACCCCTGTCTTGAAAAGGCAAAAAAAAAAAAAAAAAAAAAAAAGAATCATAGTCTTAAGCAGCCACTGACCAATGTCTGAAAATTATTGCTTTGTTTTTTTATTTTTGGTCTTTTCAAGACAGCGTGTCCCTGTAACTCCAGCTGTCCTAGAACTCAGTATATAGACCAGGCTGGCCTTGACTCACAGAGCTCCACCTGCCTCTGCCTCCCAAGTGCTGGGATTAAAGGCATGTGCCACCACATCCAGCTTGAAAATTATTGCTTAAAAAATTTTTTTTATTAATTTTATTTATTTCTGAATGTGTATGAATGTACTTGCTGCATGCAGGTTGGTGCACCCGTGTCCGTGCAATGCCTCGAGGTCAGAAAGAGGGTGTTGGATTCCCCTGGAACTGGAGTTCTCCTGGAAGTTGGAGTTTCAGACGGTTCTCCGGCCGCCATGTGGGTGCTGGGGATCAAACCCGGGTCTCTGCTAAGAGCGGTCGGCGCTCTTAACCACTAGGCTCATCTCTCAGCCCGAAATTATTGCTTTTTTAAATATTATTTTCTATTTATTTATAGGAGAGAGAGAGAGAGAGAGAGGAGAAGAGAGAGAGAGAGAGATCCCATTACTTCTTTATAAAGAAGCAGAAATTCCCTAGGTACAGGTTTTGAATCTGTCACCATATCGTGCTTTGAGAATGAACATTGTGGATTGCTGGCTTCCTTACAAAGAATAAAGTCTACCATTCTTTTTTTCCATGTTTTTATTGATACTTTGTGTATTTCAAACATCGTTTTCCAATTCAGTTCAGGCATATTTCCTTTTCCCTTCCCCCCTACCCCCACCCACAACCCCAATCCCAGATCATGCATTCTGCTAATAACTGTCCTGCATCTTTCTCTCAGTTTTTTTTATTTTTTTTAGCAATAAGTGATAATTTAATAGTAAAATAAGCATCCTTCATGTAAAACCAACCATTTGCAAGCAGTTGTGCCCAAACCCACGCAGCCAATGGGTCCCACCAATCTAGTGGGGGGGGGGCTTGTATGTGTCAATCACGTGATCAAATGAGTGTCCGACTGTATTGCTGTAGTTTCACACATTCACACAATCGCAGCCCTTACATTCTACCATGCCCCTCTTCCACAGATTGTTCCCTAGGCTTAGAAAAGGGGCACAGGTGAGGAGAAGCAAAACAGTCTACCTTCTGCTGGAGCTGTTGTTTTTGGACTCAACATGGAAAGGAGATGTATTGAGACCACACATGCAAGTGTACAGATGGTCTCTGGATACCCAGAGAGTGTTACCAAAGGCCACTAAACCAATAAAGCAAATATGGGCTCCTTGAGTCAAGCAAGACTCACTCCTCCGTCAGCACCAGCTACACCTCACCTGCCTGGAAATACTGTGCAGCAGAGGCAGCCATATGCCTGTATATCCCAAATCTAATTGGCTATTGGCTCTCTCCTTGGAGGAATAACCCACGGCTGATGCCACAAGCTTACATCCTCTAATGGTTAGGAGATGTTATAAGCCACAGTAAGACCCTGTCATATTTAACAGAAAAAAATGTAATTCATGGATTAACATACCATCCAAACATCTGTGTCTATACTAATCTACCATAACAATTAGTACTGCTTAAATACCTATATATCTAATTGACCAAAGTCTACCTTTCTTAGACTTCCTCCCTTTACTTCTGCTACCAACCTTTAAAATTTAAAAAATTTTTAACTTTTATATGTATGTTTTCCTCACATGTAAGTGTATACAAGTACACTTACACTGCAGTGCCCACAGGAACCAGAAGAGGGTGCCAGATCCCTTGGAACTGAAATTAGGTATGGTTGATAGCTGCCATATGGGTGCTAGGAACTGAACTTGCATCCTCTACAAAGTTAGCCTGTGTTCTTAACTGCTCAACCAGCTCTCTAATCCCTGAGGAAACTTTTTATTCTGACTTTAATTTTAATATAATGACCTCCAAAATTATAATTTAGTTAATGCCAAGACTGTGCTCTGTCAAATTGAATTGGTTCACATGGAAAACGTACTTCTTGGTGGTGCAATGTTAAAAACTGGGTATCTGTGTTTGAAAAAAAAAAAACATTTTGAAATATAAAAATTCCAAAATCAACGATGATCATAGTATGACATTTATATAAGAAAATTGTAAGAAGGTGACGAGGGATGTCTGTGCCCCCCTGCAGTTGCTGTCTGAAATTCGTATCTTTTTTTTTTTTTTATTATTAATTTTATTTATTTCTGTATGTGTATGAATGTACTGTCTGCATGCAAGTCTGTGCACCCGTGTTGTGCAACGCCGCGGAGGTCAGAAGAGGGTCTCGGATTCCCCTGGAACTGGAGTTCTCCTGGAATTGGAGCTTCAGACGGTTCTCAGCCACCATGTGGGTGCTGGGGATTGAACTCGCGTCCTCTGTAAGAGCGGTCGGCGCTCTTAACCGCTAGGCCATCTCTCCAGCCCTGAAATTCGTATCTTAAGATCAAACTGGGAAGTGTCCCATTTTATACTCAGAGAGTTGCTTTCTTGATGCTGGTTGTGGAATTGTTAACAGAAAGCATCCAGCATAACCAGTTTTATAAACCCTAGATCTCTGGGTTGCTCATTTATGGGATAAAGCAGGTAGAAAGGCCAGGGTCAAGTTTTTAAAATAAAGAATTTACAAAGCACTACTAATGCCCCTTCCCTTACATTTCCCTGGTGAAAAGCCTGGGAGTCAGGATCCAAGGAAGTTTCAATTCATTCCACCCTCTTCTCTTGGAGTCTATGTTTCCCATGTTCTCCACTCCCAGGAAGAGCCGTGGGAGAGGGCTGTAAGTTGTGTGAAATGTTGCTGACAGAGGAACCAATGCTGTTGTTGTGGGAGAGAAAGGGCCACAGGGCAGGCTTGGCTTGGCAAGGAGTGAAGAGGGCGGGTCAGAGAGGGTAGCTGGGGCTTTCCTGAAGTAGAGACTTAGGAGAAGGCTGTCTGTTGACATGATTACAGAAGAAGAGGACTGTGCACATGTGAGTCCTTGTGGGGTCACAATTTCTTCAAAAGCCCTTATACTCTCAGAACTAGAATGAGCGTCAGATATTTATTACCACTGCTGATGTTATGTTCTTATGTAGGATGCCTCCTGCTCTGTCCCAGGCCTAAGGAGGAGAGAGCAGGGACAGGAAGTTTGACAGTTTAAATGTCAAAAGGCACAGGAGTAAATATTAAACCTGAGAGGGATGAAGAAATATTTCTGGCCTCATCAAAATGCAGAGTTGAAGACTCACATTTTTGTGATGTTTGAAAGTGGATAAATTTCATTCTTCCACATCTCCATGTTGAGACTACTTATCAAACAATATGCTTGTGCAAATATGTAAAACCTAGCATGACACTAAAAATTGTTTATACTGTGGTTAGCTTTACATACTTGCAAAATTCCCTGGAGAAGAGTTCACTTTACTTATTGTTTTGACTGAGGCTTTATTTTCAATAAAGCCTGGCCACAACACCCTCTCTTTTTAGCAAACCTCCTTAAAGCAAGCATAGATAGACATTTGTCATTACTCTAAAATTCTTTGGATTGTGCTGGAAATTAGGGTCATCTCTCTCAAATGTTTTCATTGTTTTGATAATGGACAGGAAAGTACATGAGTATCTGTGAATGGCAAATGCTCTTTGGGTGGGAACTTCCTCAGTGATCCTTAGAACTTCCTTTTCAATACAAGATTGAGTGAGTTGTGAGAATTAGAAACCCTCTTTGGCTTAGTGAGAAACTGCAGTGTTGGTCACTCAGTTATCAGAAAATCATAAACATGGGTTTTAGATATTAATCACATGGCTATAACTCTTTTTAACATAGCCCAAAGCTAAATGCATTGAATGACATCATGTGCTTTCTTTTCCTATTGCCGCTGTTAAAAATTATCACACACTAAGAGACTTAAAATGGTTTGAGGTTGGAGAGTCACTACGATAGCATTCCTTTGGAGACCGTCATGGAGACGTCCCTGCCTCTGCATGCTTCCGGGGCTCCGTGCCTTCCTCAGACCACTCGCAGTCATTGCCGTCCATACATTTCTTTCTCTTGGTAAGATCCCCTGTATTCCTTTTAAAAAAATATTATTTATTGTATTTTATTACCTTTATTTTATATGATGAGTGTATTGCATGTATGTAAGTGCACCTGTGTCACATAACGCCCACAGAAGTCAGAAGAGTGTGTCAGGTCCCCTGGAGCTGGAGTTACAGACAGTTATTAGCCTCCACATGGGTGCTGGGAACCAAACCCGGGTCCCCTGCAAGAGCAGCCAGTGCTCTTCACCACTGAGTCATCCGTCCAGCCCCCTCATACCTCTTTAAAATATTCAACCCCCCAAAGTCAATTTCTGATCATGACTTTGTGCTTGTAAGTTGCCCTTTCTTTCCTTAATGTGTCTGTTTTTCCACCTTTTTTATTTGCTTGTTTTTTGAGTCTTACTATGTAGTCCGGGCTGCCCTGAACTTGTGATCCCCCTTCCTCAGCCTTCCAAATGCACGGGATTACAGATGTGAACCAGCATGCCTGTTTCTGTTTACCAGATTTATTGAGATTCGCAGCTTTTAGGCAATTTTGTTGAATGCTAATATTTATTACTCGCTCAGTTTTCTCTGGACTTCATGATTTATTCTTTTCTTTTTTTTTTCTTTTTTCTTTTTTTTTTTTTCTTTAAAACTGGATTTCAGCCGCCATGTGGGTGCTGGGGATCAAATCCAGGTCTTCTGCAAGAGCAGTCGGCACTCTTAACTGCTAGGCCATCTCTCCAGCATGATTTATTCGTACATCCACTGTAATTCAAATAACTCAGATTCAACCTTCTTGTCCTGTGGTATCTGCTCTTCTAAATAAAATTCCTTTTAAAAATATAAAGTTTGGGCTGGAGAGATGGCCTAGCGGTTAAGAGCGCCGACCGCTCTTACAGAGGACCCGGGTTCGATCCCCAGCACCCACAAGGCGGCTGAGAACCGTCTGAAACTCCAATTCCAGGAGAACTCCAGTTCCAGGGGAATCCAAGACCCTCTTCTAACCTCCGCGGCGTTGCACCACACGGGTGCACAGACTTGCATGCAGACAGTACATTCATACACATACAGAAATAAATAAAATTAATTAAACAAAATTAAAAAAAATATAAAGTTTAAGCCAGGCATGGTGGCCCATGACTTTAATCCTAGCACTCAGGAGGCAGACGCAGGCAGATCTTTGTGAGTTCAAGGCCCCCTGGTCTACAGAGGGAGTTCCAGGACAGCTGGGGCTACAGGGAGACCCTGTCTCAAAAAGACCTAAATAAATAAATAAATAAATAAATAAATAAATAAAGTTTATCAATTCTTTGAGAATTTCAAACAGTGTATTTTGATCATTTCATACTTCCCCACACCCCTCTCCCTAATTCCTTCAAGATCCAGCACCACCTCTCAACCCCAAAATTTTTTAAAATTTAATTTATTTATTTATTTTTATTTTTTTATTTTTTGGTCTTTTTGAGACAGGGTCCTCCCTGTAGCCCCAGCTGGCCTGGAACTCACTCTGGTAGACCAGGCTGGCCTTGAACTCAGCAAGATCCGCCTGCCTCTGCCCCCAAGTGCTAGGATTAAGGTGTGCGCCACCACACCGGCTTTTTTTTTTTTTTTTAAATGTCCGGTACTATGTAGCCCTGGCTGGCCTAGAACTCATTATGTGGACCAGGGTGGCTTTGCTCTTACAAAGATCTGTCTGCCTTAGTCCCCTGAGTGATGGGATGAAAGGTATATGCCACCATGCCAGCCCCTTCTTAAAAATAAACTCAGCAAGTCCAGCTGGTGCTGCCCACATGCTCAGGTGTGTGGGGCCATCGGATGGAGCGTAGTCAACTTGGTAGGGGACACACCCTGAAAGAAAAGTGACCTCTACCCCCAGAAGCCATCGGCTGTCAAGAGCTCCTCCATTATGTGCAGTGACCTCTGTCTCACTCCATGCTAGAAAGCTGATTGGCTTAATCTTATGCAGCCCTTGTACATGCAACCATAGAGCCTGTGAATTCACGAGTGCAGTGGGCCTGTCGTGTTAGAGGATGCTGTTCAGTTCCACTCATCTCCAGCCTCTGTCTCTTGCAATCTTTCTATCCTGCTCTTCTGAGATGGTCCTTGAGCCTTTGAATATTTTATTATTTTTATTTTATTTTTCATTTATGAGTGTATTTTCTGCATGTATGTAAGTACACCCGTGTTCCACAGTGCCCACAGAAGTCAGAAGTGGGTGTCAGATTCCCTGGAACTGGAGTTACAGATGGTTGCTAGCTACCATGTGAGTTCTGGGATTTGAACCTGAGTGCTCTACAAGAGCATCCAGTGCTCTTAACTGCTGAGCCATCTTTCTAGCCCCTGTCTGCACTTTGATAAGTTGTGAGTTTCTGTATTAAGTACCATCCACTGCACATAGAAACTTCTCTGATGAGGTCTGAGAGCTGCAGTACCTGTGGATACAGAGGTGTGAATTTAGAGGGCATAGTTTGATACTATGTCCATTTAACAGAATACTAGTAGTAGGTTCATCCCTGGGGTCTGTATGCTCCCCAACCATGGGTTCTTGGCCAGTTTTATAGAACTGGGCATGTGTTTCCTCCTGTGGATCAGGCCTTAATCCAGCCAGAAGGTAGTTGACTACTTCCATAATATCCATGCCACTATTGAACTGATGCCAGGTCATTCATTATTGCAGATCACAGGGCTACAGCTGTGTGGACTGTCCGTCCATGACTGTCCTCCCCCAGCAGCCTACAGAGCACCTTCCAGTACCATGAAGGCTAGCCAGAAAGGAGGAAGCTTCCTCATTAATGTCAGCTTGCTTTCTCCATGTCCTGGTCCTGTGACCAGTATGTGTGGCATCCTTAACAATAGGGTCACAAGTTCTGGTGCGTAACCGAGAGTAGTGGCAATGGCTTCTATGCTTAAGGGTCTCTGGGACACTCCTGACCAACAGCTCCAGGGAAGTATCCCACTCCTTGCACTGGGCTTTCTATTTGGCAACCTATGGCTTCTGAGAGGAACATTTATTACTCCCTGTATAACTCCAATTAAACTCTTATATGAATATCTATCTATCTATCTATCTATCTATCTATCTATCTATCTATCTATCTATCTATCTATCTTTTCTCTCCATCCCTGTCCTCTCATTCTTTTCAGACAATTCTTTGAGGAGAAAATTGCAGCTGTCAGAGTCATCAGAAAGAAAGCTTTGTCCTTTGTCCTATAAAATAAATGTCCACGTTCTTGCCTTTCTTCTTTCCCAAGCAGTTGGAGAAAGAGATATTATTTTCTAAGGTTAGCCAAGAATCGTCACCAAGTGAGGACGTCTACACTGAGTTCATATGCTCCTCTCAGCCTTTATGGTATGTGAAGGTTCTGTTCTTGAAATAGCATTCTGTAATAGTTACTTCGACTTCTTTACCATCCACAAAAGCCACTAACTCCTTAATCGTCTGGAATCTAAATTCTGTCCCTATAATTACACTGAAACAGTTCTTGGCTTCATACAGAAAGACCCAAAGCTGAATTTACTGGCAGCTTCTACCCAGTCCTGTCTTCCAGGTTTCCTATGTGAGGAAATGGTGATCTCATAGTCTTGGACACATATCCAAGACTGTTTTCTTCCAGTGTCCTCAGAATGTGTCAACTGGTAGATCTGTACACTCTAGGTCCATGGTAACATATAAAAGTCCTTACTTTATCATAGTTGCAGACAGCCACCCTTCTTTTTTAACGTTTCTATTATTAGTTACTATGTTATTCTTTGTGATATATATATACATATGTTTGAACATATATATATATATGTTCAAACACTTTGGAAATGTGTATACCTGTGTGTGGGTTAAGGACTAAATGGTTTTTTTTTAATTTTCATCAAATAATTTTGTTCAGTTGCTACAGCATTGTTTATTGACCAAATTACTAAAATGTTGCTTATCCAAAATGCTATTTCTATTATTTACTAAATTGTTATATATAGAGCCCTAAGTCTGTGTTTTCTATCTACTTTTGTTAATTTTCCTCTCAGTTTTTGAGTCATACCACACTCTTTCAACCATTACATTTTAAAAATATGCTCTAAGAGCAAAATATGTGATAAATCCTCCTATTTTTCAAGATACTCCCCCTGTTGTTGCCTGCTTATTCTTCTGCTGAGTTAAAAAATGTCTATTATTTGGAAATTATAGTCATCTGCTGTGTAGGTGTTTTGGCCAATTGGCCAATTAATGGCAGATTACATAAACAAAGGTGGTCCCATGAGACTACCATGGAGGGAAAACTTCATTGCCCAGTGTCATGGTAGGGGATTTCCTCCATCAGAATGGCTTGTGAGAATGTCTCTTACGCATTTTCATGATTGTTGTGTGATGTGGGAGAACCTATCCTACCGTGGTGATGCCAGCCCTCGGCTAATGGTCCTGGGTTCCGTAAGAAAGCAGGCTGAGCACAGGCCAGAGGAGCAAGCCAGTAAGTGGCATTTTTCCATGGTCCATGCTTCAGTTCCTGCCTCCGGGCTCCTGCCTTCCCTCAGGTTGCCTGACTTCATTCCAAGATGGACTCTCGTTTGGAAATATAATATGCAATAAAATATATAAATAAACTTTCCTCCTTAAGCTTTTTTATTTATTTATTTATTTATTTATTTTTGGTCTTTTTGAGACAGGGTCTTCCTGTAGCCAATTTTGATCAGAGCATTTTATCATGGTAACCAAAGGCAAATGGGAGCACCTAGTGACATCACAATCATCACAATGTTTTAGCACGTTTTTCACATCTGTGGTGGTGCTCCTGTGAACCACTTGCCAGTCATGTAATGATGTATCACATCCAGGTATGCGCAGTCTGTAACCCTTGATACCAATTACTAAATAAGCACCACTGGTTTTTATATTAATATAATACATTTAAATGTTACTGTAGGGTGCCCGCTCTCTATATACAAATAAATTTTTACTGTAAAACAGTCTGCCACCATCAAGTCCCCACACTCTCAGTCATCTACTATTTTCTGAGTCCTCTGATTGCCTCTGGAGGCCATGTCTAGTGACTGACCTTCATCATGTACTGTTGCATAAAAGTACACTATGATGTTTGCACAACAGTGAAATTGCTGACAGAAGTATTTCTTAGAACTTATCCCCTCATTAAGTGACATGTGGATGCACTGGGAGGAAGAAATAACATCTTCAAGAGATGAACTCTGTTTTCTTCTCTACAACTTAGTATACTTTTTCACTTTTTCAAATCTTTTAAAAAAAGTATCTTAAAGAAAAGAATACTTGGATGAGAGAAATTAATTTATGATAGTATTTGATTTTTGCTGCTAGTATAATAAATCAAACTTTGAATGTGTTGGTTTTATTTAGTATGTTTGTTGATTCTTTGAGAATTTCATGCAATGTATTTTGATCATATGCAGACTCCCTCCTCTATCCACTCCCACCCACTACCCCCCTTTGTGTCCTCTATTATTATTTTTCTTTTTTTAAAGCCCATTGAGTCTAATTTGTGTTTCCCAAATGCTCTTGGGTATGAGCGCATCCCTTGGTGTCTGGTTTACCCACCAGGCATCACACTCTTAAAGAAAATAGACGTCTCTCTATATCCCAGAAGCTATCAATAGCAAATAGAACTTCAGACAAAGCTGGAGCTTTGTGCCCACCTTCCCCCATCCATGTCTGGCTTGGGCTTGCACAGGTCTTGTGCATGCTGTCACAAACTCTGTGGATTCATACGTGCAACTGCCCTATGGTGTCCAGACAACAAGATACTCTTATTTCATCCCCCACCTGTGGCTCTTATAATCTTTCTCCACCTTCTTCCAACAATGATCCCTGAGCCTTGGGAGGAGAGGGTATGACTGATACAGGTGTCCCATTTAGGTCTGAGAACTCCTCGGTCTCATATTCTTTGCACATTGACCAGTTGTGGGTCTCTGTGTTAATCACAATCTGTTGCAAGAAGAATCTGTTTTGAAGGATGTGATAAATCTAAAGTACAATTTGGAGATCTTTTCACTGCTCTGCATCTTTGGTACAATTTCTTCTTAAATATCATTGTATTCATTCTCATTAAAGAGTAATTAATTTTCTTATTCCAGGAGAGAAGCTAGAAGCATATTCTCTCTGGGGATTGCAACTAGCTGGCTGGTCTTCACACACAAAGGCATAGACATTATTACAAACTTCCTGGAAGAAGAAGAATTTCCAAAGCAAAGGGAAGACTCTGGCTGTGCCTTCTGCACTCAGTGGCCACCATGCAGCAGGTAGTCTTTCTCAGGGCTAGGGGTGGGGGTCTATGCAGAGCACCTGCCGGGTGTATCTTAGTACATCATGAGCACCTGGAAGACAGGCTGTGCAGCAGAAATGTCTCCAGACTTCACATTAAACTCTAAGCCTCAGGGCTTGCTGTATTTCCAACACAGACACAATGCATAACTCTGGGCAGGTGTTATCTGCTCACAGAGGCACAGCTTGTGTCAGTTTAGCCACCAAATCAGAAAATGTTATTTGCTGGATGAGATAGGTGGTCACAGGGTCCTAGAGGAATTTTTCTAGGAACTGCTTAAAAATTTCCACCTGTTGAGGTTTCATTTTCTGATAGTTGCTTAGACAAATGTTTTCCTAGTTGGTTTTGTATCTTTCCTGTTTTTCCTTCCATTTAATTTAATTTCTATCAATAATATAGTTCTATAGTTACATGAAACCTTTTCTAAGTATGCAACTTTTCTACTGATAGTCAAAGCAGAACTAATTGGAAGCTGGATCTGACCTAGCCAAGTACATCAGAAAATTATGGATAACAGTGGTTGATCAGCCTTATTTCCATCTATAAATGAAAGCCTCCAGTGTTTAGTGTCATGAAATTGGATATTTTTTATTTTGTTAATAGTATTATGAAGAACAAATGTTAACTTTTCTTTTTTTTTTTTTTTTTTGTCTTTTCGAGACTGGGTCTCCCTGTAGCCCCAGCTGTCCTGGAACTCACTCTGTAGACCAGGCTGGCCTTGAACTTACAAAGATCCTCCTGCCTCTGCCTCCCAAGTGCTAGGATTAAAGGCGTGTTAACTTTTCTCAAACACCTTAGAACAACCATAAGGAGAATCATAAGAGTCTTTGGTGTGTTACTGAGATAATTTTTGGGGGGTCTTTTTTGAGACAGGGTCTCCTTGTAGCCTCAGCTGGCCTGGAATTCACTTTGTAGACCAGGCTGGCCTTGAACTCACAGAGATCTGTCTGCCTCTGCCTCCCAAGTGCTGGGATTAAAGGCATGCACCACCACGCCCAGCTGTTCTGTTTTTTAAAAAAATATTTTTATTGAAGTTTTGTGCATTTCATATATCATTTCTCAGTCCAATTTAGACTCATTCCCCTTGCCATGCCCCCCACCCCACCCCATCCGAGTTCATGCATTCTGCCATACATGTCTTGTATCTTTTTCTGAGTCTTTTAAAAGTTTTTCTATGGGGAGGATTATTGTTTGGGGGAGAAGTTTACTGTTTCAGTCAGTTCTTTGTCCCAGTCCTTTTTTTGCTGTTCCTTCCAATTTGTATTGCTTCAAAATTATATATATATATAGCCAGGTGTGGTGGCGCACGCCTTTAATCCTAGCACTTGGGAGGCAGAGGCAGGAGGATCTTTGTGAGTTCAAGGCCAGCCTGGTCTACAGAGTGAGTTCCAGGACAGCTGAGGCTACAGGGAGACCCTGTCTCGAAAAGACAAAAAAAAATATGCATATATATATATATATATATATATATATATATGTCACACATATACTAAAATTATGTCATCTGAAAATAGACTGTATGTTAATTACAAATCATATTTTGGAATTCATATTTTCCCCCTTTAATTTAATTTTACTCTGAAATATGCATACATACCCTCCACCCATATAACAAAATTACAAAGTCTGAAAAGAAGTGGCAGGTTAATGCTAGAGCCCATTAAGGGATTCACATTATAAAAACACAGTTGCTTTCAGAAAAAAAGAAACATAACATTAACATTGCTCAGTTTACTTTACAACTAGGGATTTGGTGCTAGCATCCACAAGTGAGGGATACCATTTGTCATTTGTTTTTCTGGGACTGTGTTACTTCACTTAGCATAATTTACTTGCAAAGTTCATGATGTTATCTTTCTTTACCACTGCTTAGCACTCCATTGTGTAGATATACCACATTTTCTTTATCCACTTGTCAGGTGAGGGGCATTTGGGTTGGTTCCAATGCTTCGCTACTGTGAAAAGAGCTGCATGGATACATGGATGTGCATGTATCTCTGTGGTAGGATGAGTCTTGTGGGTATACACCCAGGAGTGGTATGACTGGGTCAGGTAGACTTGAGTCTTTTAAGGGTTCTCCACACTGCTTTCCATAGAGGTTGTAAGAGTTTACATTCCCACCAGCAGTGGATGAGCATTCCCCTTTCCCATAACTTCTCCAGCATTTGGTTTCTTGATCCTAGCCAGTCTCGTTGGAGTGAGATGATATCTTAAAGTGGTTTTAATTTGCATTTCCTTAATTATTAGCCATGTTGAACACTTTTTAAGATGTTTCTCAGCTATCTTAACTTTCTCACTTGTGAAGTCTCTGTTCAGCTCTTTACACCATCTTTCGAGTGAGTCTTTTTTTTTTCTTACTTGTTTTTTTGAGTTTATATATTCTGGATGTTAATGCTCTGTCAGATGTATCACTGGTGAAGGTTTCCTCCCACTCTGTGGGTTTTCTCTTCACTTCCTTTATTGTTTCTTTTGCTTTACAGAAGCTTTTGAGTTTAATGAGGTCCTATTTGTCAGTTGTCGACCTTATTTCCTGTGCAGCTGCTGCCTGATTTAGAAAATCTTTTCCTATGCCTATGTCTTGTAGGTTGTTGCCAACGTTTTCTTCAATCGCTTTCAGAGTTTCAGGTTTCATTTTGAGGTCTTTGATCCATTTGGAGTTTATTTTTGTACAGGGTGAGAGGTAGGGGCTTAATTTTATTCTTCTACAAAGGGTGATCCAATTATATCAACACCATTTGTTGAAGATGCTGTCTTTCCTCCATTGTGTCTTCTTTGCCCCTTTGTCAAATATGAGGTGGCTGTAATTAGATGTTTTCAGTTTCGGATCTTCAATTTTGTTCCATTGATCTACAAGTCTGTTTTTGTGTCAATATGAGGCTATTTTTATTACTATTATATTTATTTTGTATTATTTTTATTACTATTTTTATAGCCCTGTAATATAGTTTTCAGTATGGTTATCCCCCCTGTGTTGCTCTCTTTTTGCTCAGGGTTGCTTTGGCTAGAACTTTAGGATTTTTTTTTTCTAGGTCTGTGAAGAAGCTCATGGGGACTTTAATTTGGATTGCATTGAATCTGTATATTACTTTGGGCAAGATAGTCATTTTTACTATATTCATTCTTCTAATCCATGAGCATGGGAGGGCCTTCCATCTTCTGGTATCTTCCTCAATCTCTTTGTTGAGGGATTTAAAAATTTCATTGTAGAGATTTTTAGTGTCTTTGGTCAGGTTTGTTCCCAGATATTTTATTTTTTTGGAGGCTGTTGTGAATGAAAAAGTCTCCTTATATCCCTTATTCAATTGCTTGTTATTGGCATAAAGAAAGGCTACCGATTTTAAGGGTTATAATAACATTGAAAAAAACCTTAGGAAGCATTTAGTCAATCTTTCAGCAATTTAAATAACGTGAGAATAGTTACTTAACAGTTAGAAACTTACTCATCTAACACTCTGGACTCAAGATAGTTAATTATTTTAAAAAGTGACTTCTGGATGTTAAACCTTTGCCAGATGGGGCACTGGTGAAGAGTTCCACTCTAAACGTGTTTTGGAATTAACGTAGAGTTTATTTTCAGAGTTTGTAATTTTGGTATATGTATGGAGTATATATATATATATATATATATATATATATATATGTATATTTTGGAGTAATACAAAATTAATGGGAACAACAATGACAAAAATGTCTTGTTCAAAAACTGACCAAAACAGTAAACTTCTGCATCAAGAAAATTAAAAAAAACTGAGAAAAAGATGTAAGACAGGACTTACCATGTATGACAGAATACACGAATTCTGGTGAGGGAGGAATGGATGGGGGAACAGGTCTAACTTTCATTAAGAAATGTTGTATGAAATGTACAAAAGCTCAATAAAATTTAAAAAGTGACTTCTGCAAATATCAATTTATTATGGATTTCCAGTTCTTGTTGAGTTCATTTTACCTTAAAATCACATGGTTCAATAGTTCATTTCCACAGAACTATTAAATACATGTTTATAATTAAGAATCTGTGTCACATATGTATTTATACTGTCAAGTACTTTTGTTTCTTCCATTCTGTTAATTTAAGATGTCGCTAGCTTGCACGGATTGCTGATATTTGCATAGATGAGATGATATATTTTCTGATCAATTTATTTGTTCTACTCTTTTTCCTGCCTTATTTATTTTTTGCTTTTATTAGTTCTTCCTTAAATTTCTCTAAGATTTATTCTTATGTTTCTTACTTCATACTCTATACTTTGTTTTGCATTTAGTTTTTGTATGAAAATAAAATCAAAGTTTATACATGTTCTTTCTTTTTTAAAAAATTTTTATTTATTCTTTATGTGTATGAGTGTACTGTTTGCATGCAGGTCTGCCCACCCCCTGTCGTGCAGTGCCTCAGAGGTCAGAAGAGGGTATCAGATTCCCCTGGAACTGGAGTTAAACACTGCTCTCAGCTGCCATGTGGGTGCTGGGGATCAAACCCGGGTCCTCCGCAAGAGCAGTCGGTGCTCTTAACCGCTAGGCCATCTCTCCAGCCCATACATGTTCTTTCTAAATATAGCTTTAACCATATCTAATAAGTTTTGTGCTGAAGTGTTTTCTGATTAGACTGAAGTTTTATTTGTTTGTTTATTTAGAGGCAGTGATTGACTTTGTCCCTAGGCTGGTCTTAAACACTTGACCTTGCCTTTTCTGGGTGTGTACTTTCCTACTGGACTGTGTACTGCCTGCTGCCCTTGGCTCATTCATTTAAAACTGTTTTGTCTTTAACATACATATTTTCATACAAAAAGTTGGTTATGAATGAATTATTTGGAAAGAATACTTAGTATAAAAAAAGAATATTTAGTATAACTAAACTATCTACAGATAAAGATGTGCACAATGAGGCATCCCCTGCCAGTGCTGTATCTTGGAAGTCCTTCATGACCACTAAAATCACCTTTCACATTTTTATTTATCTTTGAAGCTTTCTTTTTGCACGCACAAAGACCATTATTTTGTACTTTCTTCAACATTTTGATGTGAAGAATAACATGTTAACAAACTGTCCATTTTATTTCTTTACAAAATTCAGGATAGATTTTTAGAGATTTTCCCATGTCATCTATAAAACCAGCACTCCTTCCCTTTTTGTACAGAGTTTTCTACTGAGTATTTAAACCATTTTCCTTTAATTAGCATTTCAATTGCTTCCAGTTTCCTACTATAGAGTGTGCCTGATAAATTTAACATACGTCATGTAGAAAAACATTTATCAACATAAATCGTGATTAGCATAACTGCCGGGAACTGTGATGGTTAGTATTGTCAACTTGACAGGACCTGGACTCCTTTCCCTCTCCACAGACACACCGCTCAAGAAGTCCCCCTCCTCCTTTCCTATCTTCTTTTTGTGTATGTCCCATCGAGTTCAATGAGTGCTTCCTCTAGCATGGATGGGAGTTTATTCAACAGAGCAAAGGCCACTTATTTGTGGTTATACCACTGTAGAAAATGACACCTCCTCCCCACAGTTCTTAATTGTCAGTATCCCCTTTGGGAAGGGTGGAGGCTCAAAGACTCTTCCCCACTCTAGGATGAAATCTTGATGGGTCCAATCCTGTGCAGGTTTTGTGCAGCTGCAGTGAGTTCAAGAGTGCAATGCCCACGTCATGTCCAGACAATGTATTTTCGTTGTCTATCTCCCTGCCCTCTGGCTTTTACATTCTTTTTGCTTTCTCTTCTGAGATGGTTCTTGAGCTTGGAGATGGTGATATAACTGTCTCATTCGAGGCTGAGCACTCCAGCATCACTTACTCTTGGCTCTTTAGGCATTTATGTATTTCTGCATTAACTGCCTCCTATTACAATAAGAAGCTTCTGATGAAGGATGGGCACAGTACTGAGATTTTAATTTTTTTTTAATTTTATTTTTTATTAATTTTATTTAGTTCTGTATGTGTATGAATGTACTGCCTGCATGCAAGTCTGTGCACCCGTGTCGTGCAACGCCGCGGAGGTCAGAAGAGGGTCTCAGATTCCCCTGGAGCTGGAGTTCTCCTGGAATTGGAGTTTCAGACGGCTCTCGGCCGCCATGTGGGTGCTGGGGATCGAACCTGGGTCCTCTGTAAGAGCAGTCGGTGCTCTTAACCGCTAGGCCATCTCTCCAGCCCGAGATTTTAATTTTTTATGCAACTGAATTGATTCATTTTCTTTTACAAGTATTGTACTGTGAATCCTAATTGAGAAGGGCTTTCTTACTTCTGGAAAATTGGAAAATTTATCATTCTATGTTTTCTTAAACATTAAGTTTTTGATCCATTCAAAATTTGTCAGGGTACAGCAATATGGTATACATTCAACATATTTTACCCAGATAGCTTTCTACTGTCCTAATGGTATTTGTTACCATTTGTTTTATTATATTTGAAATTTCTTTTTGTGTTTTTCTTTTTTCCTGCTTTATTTAAATATTTTATTTATCATTTTTATTTTATGTGTGTGAGTGTCTTGCATGCATGTAAGTAAGCACATCCATGTCATACAATGTCTGTGAAGGTCAGAAGGGGCATCATATCCCCTGAAACTGGAGTTACAAATGGTTGTTATCAGCCATGTGGGTGCTGGGAATCGAACCTAGGTCCTCTGCAAGAGCAACCAGTACTCTTGACCAGTGAGCCATCTCTCAAGCCCCATTTCCTGCTTTATTTTAATGAAGTTTATATATTTGGTCAAGTTACTCTTCTATTACTTACTGCTGGTTTTCTTCTTGTTTGTAAATTTTTACATGTAACCTATAGGACTAACTTACATAGTTTAATAACTACATAAATAAAATAGTTAGTACTTTTAAGAAGTTCATGCTGAATTTATAAAGTAACCTGAAACTTTGCATGCTTATGACTTCTCAGTTGTTTCCATTTGTTAAAATCCTATTTTGCACCATTGGTTTCATAATTTTCTTGATAAAGTCATTGTTATTGCACATGGGACCTTATCTATTACTATTTCCTATTACCTCTTGAGTACATGAAAAATACTAATTAGCATATGCTAGTTTTATTTATTTTAAAATATTTTTATTTTTTGTGTGTATTTCATATGGAATATCTCAATCAATATTAATAGTCTTTATACCCTCTTCCTCATTGGCATCCTCCCCTTGACCCCCACTGGAATTCATATAGTTTGTCATCTGTGTTAAGGCCTATTGCATCAAGTTAGTGTCCCAGATGCTCCTTAGTGCAACTTCATACACTGAAGTGTAGTCGCCCTATCTAGAGTCCCTTGCTTTAAGAAGATCAGTCCTTCCTCATGCAACAGTAACCAGCTGCCAATATTTCTTTAGCTAAGATTGGTATCTGCTGCCCTTTTCCCCATTTCTGTGCTGGGTTTTGTCTGTCTGAGTTTGCATGGGTCTTGTGCATGTTGATATCGTTGCTGTAGGTTCATATAAGCAGGGTTCCAAGAGCTTGTAGGATTCTATTTCCATATGGTCATGCACTTTCTCCCTGGCTCTTAGAATCTTTCAGCCTCCTCTTCCACAATGGTTCCTGAGCCCTGGGTTAGTGAAGCTTAATATAGGAGTCCTGTCTAAGAGCTTACACTCTGTAGACTCCCAATCATGGAGATACAGGGAAAGAAGGAGCTCAAGAGAGGTGGGACCATAAGAGCCTGGGATTATCAAGTTTTATATTTTTGTACCTTTTTTTTTTTTAAATTAGTTTTTATTGATGCTTTGTGCATTTCATACATTTTTTCCAATTCAGTTCAGGCTTATTTCCCTTTCCCTCCCCCCCGACCCCCACCCCATCCCAGATCATGCATTCTGCCATAACTGTCCTGCATCTTTCTCTCAGTTTTTTTTTTTTCATTTTTAGCTATAAGTGATAATCCATGAGTACAAGCATCCTTCATGCAAAACCTATCTGCAGGCTGTTGTGCCCAAACACCTACAGCCCCACCATCCAGTGGGGGGTGACAGGTTGTTTGTTCAATCAAGTTGATCAAATGAGTGTCCAGACTACATTGCTGTAGTTTCACCATTCACCCCAATCGCAGCCCTTACATTCTACCACGCCCCCTCTTCCGCAGGTTGTTCCCTAGGCTTAGAAAAGGGGCACAGGTGGATGAGAGGTAAAACAGTCCACTCTCTCTGGAGCTGTTGACTTGGACTCTGGTCAATTCTGGCTGTTTCCTTTCATGGGCTGACAGTTTGTCCAGGAATAACCTTTCGATCCTGGCCTGGCGCGTTATGGCGTCTCTATTTTTGTACCTTTTTAAATCGTCTTATTTTCAAGTCATCTTCCAGTTTGATTTGGAGATGAGTGTCCATGTCCAAATCTAGTTGCCAACAGATACTAATCTCATAGATTCTTTTTTACCACGTAACACTGACACTCCAACAGGCTGTGGCTTCTGTGAGTCCTCTCCTTGCATCTCGGCAGGCCTGTGACACAGCAAAAGTAGTATAATTTCTGATGCTAAGTCATATTAAGAGATGCACTATTCACCTGGGTCTGCTGGGACCCAGCCACCATATTGTTACAAAGCCAATATAAAAATGAGAGACATGGGGAAAGGAAGGACAGAGGAGGGCAAAGGGAGTGGCCAGGCTGAGTGACGTGCATGGTATGTATTTATGACCATGTCATAATGCAAGCCATTATTTTATATGTTAACTAAAAATTAATATAAAATCTAATACAAATCAGTATTTGAAAATTTACTTGAATTTTATTATATGGGTGGGTAAAAGAGGTGTGAGATAAATGTTCTGATAAAGAAAGACAGGTAACCATATGGGATGAATCTGAGGAGTCATGTGGAAAATCCTAGAGCCACCTGAGAGCACAGCCCACAACCAATAGCAGTTAGTGGACCTGTGAGCCAGTCACCCTTCATGTGGCTCTAGCCCCCGGCTTTCATACCCAGGCAGGTAGATACCAATGGCCCCTGGACAAGATCATCCTACCACATCCTGTTCAAGTGGCAGATTTGCTAGCCAAATCAATGTCATTTTAACTAAGTTGTGGGGTGTTTGGTTAGCATTAAAAAATAACTGAGCCAGGCGTGGTGGCGCACGCCTTTAATCCTAGAACTTGGGAGGCAGAGGCAGGTGGATCTTTGTGAGTTCAAGGCCAGCCTGGTCTACAGAGTGAGTTCTAGGACAGCTGGGGCTACAGGGAGACCCTCTCTCAAAAAAGACCAAAAAAAAAAAAAAAAGAAATAACTGAGACAGATTTTGTGTATATTTGTTTAAAATCATATCATCAGAAAATGATGATCATTTTACCTTCTTCATTTTAGGTATAAGCTCTTAAATTTTCTGATTGTGGTTAAGGGATAAGAACCACACCCTTGCTGTGATACATTTCCTTCAAATCCCAGTAAGATGCAGCAATCAATATGCCATTTTCCCAGTGATAATGCATAGACAGGGAAGGCATTCGATACCACTGTATGCTGACATGTCTCCTTCAGATGACTAGAGGCCTAGACATTTCACAAACATGGATAGCCTCTGATTTTCTTTTGGAAGTTACCATATATCCATTGGAATGCATGTGGTATGATAAAGTATCCAGGGCTTGCTGCATCCTTCAAGAAGTATGACATCACCAGTGTAATAAAAGCTTGATGTTCCATGGAGGTTTAGACAACCCAGGTCACAGATACAGAGACACAATTGAAATAGCCTTAAAAATAAGGTGAAGGCATATTGCTGGCCTTGCAAAGCCAAGGAAAAGCTTGATAGTGTCATTCTACAAACCAGGGTTTGGATTGATTTAACTCTAGGAAAAAGAATCTTCTGGAACAGTTTCTGTTGAAGGAGTCATCACCTAAGTAAGTTTATGTTGACCCACTATTACTCTTCAGAATATATCACTCTTTCATACATAGGCAGTGGTAGTTTATTAGGTATCACATAACAAAATGCCACAGAATAATGCAAACAGCAGAGACTTATTTTCTTACAGTTCTGCAGGCATCAGCAAGTTTAGATTTTTCTAGAACTCTGCTCTTGGCTTGGAGTTGATCTTTACACTTTCCTCTGCAATCCCTGGTGTATCCAAATTTCTGCTTGTTATAAAGATTCCGAGAGAGTGAGTTAGGGGCCTTCAATGGCATCAGTTTAACTTAATCACTTTTCAAAAGGTATTATCACCAAATACAGTTGCATTCTGAGGTACTAGGAGTTTAAGGCTTGAACATATGAATTTTAGGGAATGTAACTCTAGCTATAATATGATTTGATTGGGTAAGCTAAACTAGTGGTCCGCATCTGTGATCCCAACACTTGGAAGGTGGAGGCCAGAGTATCAGGAATTCAAGGTGAGCTTCAGCTACATAACAAGTTTGAGGTCAGCCTATGCTACAAGCAATGGTGTCTCAAAGCAAGCAAGCAAAGAAACATACAAACCTCAAATGGGTTAATTAGATGGCAGTGTGCTGCTAACCACCAACTTGAGATCTTTGATAACAACATTATCAAGTTATAGCTGGGGCCCCAAGGATGTGGCCTTGCTTTACTTTTCTGTTTTAGTAGATTTCTGCATAATCATTGCTACTTACCAGTTCCAGCTCCATGAGGTAGGAAGCCTTTTGGCAAGCTATAGTTCTGTCAACCATGAAGTGGGCATAGAACCACTAAGTTTACCATCCAGGACTCAGTTCTGAAAGGTAGAAACCTTTGTTTTTCTTTGTTTAACACTTGCAGGTATACTTCTTCCCACCTTTACAATCTTTTAGAATTAATTCATTTTGTTTGTTTTGCAATATATAGGATAGAGTTGGGTTTTTCCTTTGAGATAGGGACTGAAAATCTTTTTCTTTCAGCACATGAATCATTTATTTTCATTGATATTCATACATTTATTCTTTCATAATATTTTATGCTATGTGTTATGGTTTCTATGTACACGTAATTATTGATTGAACTTTTCTTCTTTTGGTTGAAATTTTTAGCAGGTTAAAATTGGATATATATATATATATATATATATATATATATATTATTATTATTTTTTTTTTTTTGGTCTTTTTTAGCCAGGTCTCCCTGTAGCCCTAGCTGGCCTGGAACTCACTCTGTAGACCAGGCTGGCCTTGAATTCAGAGACCCACCTGCCTCTGCCTCCCAAGTGCTAGGATTAAAGGTGTGCGCCACCATGCCCAAGTGGATATGTTTTTAAGGTATAAATACATTTAGTGCTAAAGCATTCTTTTTTGAATTATCTATAAATAAATTAACAGGAGCCTCTTAAAAGTTTTGCACTGAGACATTTCTAATAGTCAATGTGGATAATCAGGTTTCTTTATGAAACACTTGAAGAAAGAAAAAAGAAATAAGAAAATGTATGTATACATGTCTATCTGGGAGTGTAATGGTTTATAGTACTTTCTAAATTATATTTCCAAGTAAGACTTAGTAATAATTTTTAGAATAAATGACTTTATAAATGAGTTAGCATGTATAGCCAACACTTTTATGATTTATATATTATTTTCTATCTTCTTTTAATTTTATTTATTTATATGTAAGAATGTACTGTCTGCATGTAGGTTTGCACACCCGTGTCATGCAATGCCTCGGAGGTCAGAAGAGGGCATCGGATTCCCCTGGTACTGGAGTTAAAATGGTTCTCAGCCGCCATGTGGGTGCTGGGGATAGAACCCAGGTCCTCTGCAAGAGCAGTCGGTGCTCTTAACCACTAGGCCATCTCTCTAGCCCATATTATTTTCTATCTTAAAAGCAATATTTTATAAATTAGCTTTAAAAAACATTCTTTCCGAAATTATGAAAAAAGTATCAATTTTATAAACCAGAAAAAAACAGGAATGAACTTTCAACAGGCAGGTAACAGAAACAAAATAAGAAGATAAACACCCATGGTTGCCAGGACTTTGAGATGGACCATGAAAGACATCGGGTTTGGGGTTGGTTGGACTTTATTAAAGGTAAGGTTTGCATGTAGGAAGAGTTCCATTAGATTAAACAGGGAGAGCCAAGTACACTCAGGGTTTTCACTAAAGCGATGCCATGTCTACCACTGCTCATTTGAAGTGACTGTGACTCTACTACCATAGGAACCACCCACCTATCCTGTCTCCTCTCGGCCCACCCTGCAGCCTTGGGTTATGACTTCAGCTACCTTTTGGACTATAGTGCGTGAATGCCTCAATCCACATCTGCCGCTTTAACTTTACTATATTCTTCAACAAGAAACACAACCCAATTTTATTTTTCCTTGATTAAATGGAGTTATGATTGCAGAAATGAAAATTCCACAACCAATTTTAGTTTTAAAATTAGAAAAGGGGGAAAAGATGTCATCCATAACGAATGTGGAAAAAGCACTTTAAAACAATGAGGGAAAGTTATCTGGAAAACAGTGTTATTTTGTACATATTGGTGTATAAAAGGTGTCCTTCCTCAGGGATGGGGGAAGGGCTGATGCCTCATCTTCTTTTGAGGTTTTCGCCTCGCTGCTGGTGCCCAGGGCCAAGAGAACTTAACGGCAGCTCCTTCCTGCTCCTCCTTTTAGCCTCGGCTCTCATTCCAACTTAGGCTTTCCTTTCTCTTCTTCCATACCTAGAAATACAAGCAAAGTGCTTTAGTTGCTTAAAGAAGCTCTCACCACCTGCCCACTCTTTCCTCAGTCGCCCTCTTGTCTCCACTCCTTCTTTCTCCTAAGAAGAAAAGGCCTCAGTGACCTCCCTCCCCACCCTTTCCAGGCAGCTCCTCCTGCTGGGAGTGAGGCCCTCCTCGGTGTGCAGGACGGCAGATCGGCCACATTGCTCCTTGGCTTTGAGCGCCCTGAGCCGCAAAGTTAAACCACTTCACTTATTTTTCACTCCCCTGGTCCATTCCCAGGGCCAGGACTCTGAATTTTCTAAAGCCTAATAATCTTTCTTTTTAAAATATATATTTACTTTTTAAAGCTCATGGGGCTCTTATTAACCAAAAGAACTGTTTCGATTTATTTACATACTTACATGTATTTAACTTTTTCCATCCATGCTAGGAATGGAACCCATTGCCTCACACATGCTAGGAAAACAGTATATCCCTGAGCTGCACTCCTGGCTCATACCCCTGCATACTGAAACCTTAGTTCACCTGTTTTCTCTTCAGAGCTCTATGTACTGGACCAATAAGACTCTGCCTGTTGACTATAGTGAATAGTCACAGATGCTTCATTTTCCTAGAGAGGAAAATGTTCAGGTTGTTCTCAAGAGTTAGTGCTAGCCAGGCATGGTGGCGCACACCTTTAATCCTAGCACTTGGGAGGCAGAGGCAGGCGGATCTTTGTGAGTTCAAGGCCAGCCTTGTCTACAGAGTGAGTTCCAGGACAGCTGGGGCTACAGAAGACACTGTCTCCAAAAGACAAAAAAAAAAAAAAAAAAAAAAAGAGTTAGTGTTAAATCTGGCAATACCACCTGCTTCTTTTTTCTTTTGCAACTAGGTAAATATTTTTTCTCCTATTACCAAGTTCTCAGAGATTTTTTTTTTGTGTATTTATTTCGGTAGCAACAAAAGAACCTAAAACACTGCTTTGCAGGCCTTCTTTATATTCTTTTATAAATTCCTACCTCTATGAAGGCGGAGCCTATTTTGTTTCTAATTATAGCCCTAGCACCTAACAGTGTTCATTTCATAGTAGAAGCTCAGCTAATCTTTGCTGAATAATAAATGCACATAGAGGAAGCCTCAGAAAGCTGGACTAGCAGAAAAGCAGTAGTTCACCATATAGCAGCACCCCACAATGATAAGCCATGAAGCCTGGCCTCAGAGAGTCTCCATTATTACCGATATTACACTAGGAACGCCCCTCTTCCACCCACTCCCACTCTAGAACCCAGTGTAGTTTCTTGGGATCAGGAAGAGGCTGTTGGAATTGGGTAAATGCTCTGAGCAGGTGTCCTTTCCTGTTCCGTTTTCATAACTAAAAAACCTGGCAGATATCTAGAAAACTGTTTCCAAAATACTTCACATAAATCTTGTGAGGGAAAGTGCACGCTGGAGAACGGGGACATAGGAAGGGCGGAGGAGGAGGTTGAAAATAAGAGTGTATAGCGTTTCTCACTGATGGGGGCTAACCAAGGCAAAGGCAGGAAACGGCAGGGGCTCCATTTACACAGTGCATAGGCCTTGAGGCCCCACTCGGCTCCTGTTCTTTCCACAGGAGTAAGGAAGCTAGGGACACGGGTGGGGATGTCAAAAGGCTCGCCTTTCTTCTTAAAATCTAGTTTTTCCAGGACATTCTGCTGATGGGTGGATGTGGCATCAATGGTGAAGTCTTGGAAAATCAAAGGTGGAGCATGGCTGCTTTGCTGACCTAGAAAGAGAAACCGCTCCCCACCTTCTTTACGTAGAGGGCGAAAAGTACACGGTTGCAAATAATGTTTTTCCACACAAAAAAAGCATTTCCATACAAAAGGCAGAAAGAAACACAAAACAGAATGGAGGCAGGTTGCATCCGTGGAATACAGGTGCCAAGACTGACTCTGAGGGAGGTTTCCACCCCCCCCCAACCCCAACCCCCAAGGCGGGAGAGGGTCTCCACAGGGCCAGTGTTCTGACAGAGAGAGCTGTGGCACCTGCTGGTGGGTGTAGCAGCCTGGATGGGCCGCTGGAAAAGGCATATTTCTACCGGAGTCTCCTCTCCTCTCCTGGTCCTTGTTGCCTGCCCTCTCTATCTTTGGGTCAGCCTTTTGCTCCTGAGCACTCTCATTTCCGATCCTTCAAAATTTGACTCTGATAAGGCCAATCATTACCTTGGACAGATTCATTGGAGTTAGAATAGAGTTTTGCCTGAAAGACTAAATGCTTCGGGTATTGTGCGTTGAATTGTGCATACATGCACTGAAGTCCTGACCCACTGGTACCTCAGAATGGGAGAGAATGCCAAAGGTGTGGCTGGACAATTGTTCCTTAAAGAAACTAGGTATCTGACTCATGGGTCCAATCAATCACCTCTGCAGAAGCCAGACGAGGGAGGGGCAGCCATCCAGGAAACACCTGGGAAGGTCCCTCTTTGATGACCTGGATCTCCTTGAATTGCAGGAGGGGCCAGCACTGTTTACATTCGTTCTATACTAACAGAAACACTACCAGCCCGGATTCAAGGCACAGAGACAACATGAAATGAAGAACCAGTGACTCAAAGACCCCTCTGTCTCTAGCTTCTCCTAGGCTCCCGAGAGCTCCTTTCCCTGCCCAGGATTGGGGTGTGTGTGTGGGGGGGGGGCGTGGCGTGGAACTGCTGCTCCTCAGGGCCTGGAAGGCAGTGCCAGGGCCCCTCCTTGTGAGCCCTGGAGCTACTGCATCAAGCCAAAGACAATTATTCTCAAGCCTTCCAAAGGAAGGGAATTTCCCCTCTTTGGTTTCTGACTTGCTTGGGAACAAGGATCCCTTCTCCCCCTCCATGTCTCCTTTTTGGAAGGGGCCTGTGAATCTTTTATTTATTTATTTATTTATTTATTTATTTATTTATTTATTTATTTATTTATTATGTGTATGAGTGTTCTGTCTGGATGTAGATTGGTGCACCTGGGTTGTGCAATGCCGCAGAGGTCAGAAGAGGGTGTAGGATTCCCCTGGAACTGGAGCTAAAGACGGTTCTTAGCCGCCATGTGGGTGCTGGGAATTGAACCCGGGTCCTCTGCAAGAGCAGTCAGTGCTCCTAATCGCTGAGCCATCTCTCCAGTCCCGGGGACTGTGCATCTTACACGCGCTTCACCATCGTGTTTTCAAAGTAGGTAAAATTTGGTCTGGTTTCATAGTTTCACAGGAAGCCGCAAAGTTTGGTTTTGGGATGAATCATGACCTGAATCTCACCCATACTTGGTTTATATCTTTATTAGAGTGAGATTTTTGGATTTAAGAGCTGATGCTACAACAGCTTTCTCGGCCATTAGGATAGGGGGAAAGCATTTTGCATGTGTGAAAGACATGAACTTTGGGGGTGGCATACTATAGGCTGAATTATTGAGCCCTAGGTCTTCACTGTGTTGAGTTCTCCAGTGCCTCAGAATGTGACTTATTTAGATAAGGTCTTCACAAAGTTAATATGAAACTCTCTGAGTGAATCTCAGCGAATATTGCTTGACCAGTGTCTTGAAAGGGGAAACTGGGAGACTCTGTCACAGAGAGTGCATTGTTGGGCATGGAGATGAGCCCAGGAGAGATTTGGAGCAGAGCGTTCACTTAATGGTCACTTTCAGAACCAGTCCTGTCCACACCTTATTTTGGATTTCTAGCTTCTCCATTTGCCAGCAGCCTATTCCTCTTGTTCAAGCCACCTGGCTTGAAGGTGGTGTTCTGTTGCAGCAGCCCTCGAAAACTCAAACAGCTCCTGCAAAGGCACCTTGAGTTACTTTTTTGAAAAAGAGCAAATGCCTGCCTATTAATTTAGCATACTTTAAGGACTTTTGAAAGTTTGTATTTCCTAGAAGGCAGGCCTGTTTTGGTATTTTATAAGTTTGTGTTTTGAGGGAAATCTCTGAGATCTCATGGGTCTGGGTTTCCACAACATGGACACCATCTAATAGTTTACTAGAAACAATAGGGTTTGGAACCTAGGGTTGAGGCATTGGCTCTGTCAACAGCTCTTTCTGTAGATCACATAAGACAGAAGTCCTCAGCTGCCTTTGTAAAGGGAAAGGACAAGTTTAGATGAAGATTCCTATGCTTTCTTTCTCTTTCTCTTTTTAAAAGCTGTACAGATTCTGGGGCTGGAGAGATGGCCTAGGGGTTAGGGTTAGGAGCACCGACCGCTCTTACAGAGGACCCCGGTTTGATCCCCAGCATCTACATGGTGGCTGAGAACTATCTGAAACTCCAATTCCAGGAGAGCTCCAGTTCCAGGGGAATCTGACACCCTCTTCTGACCTCTGAGGCATTGCACAACATGGGTGCTCGGACCTACATGCAGACAGTACATTCATACACATACAGAAATTTTAAAAAAAGCTGTACAGATTCTGAAATAATATGATTTTTATTTCAAACTTGGAGCATAACCAAGTCAGGGAATTTGAGCCACTGAAAACTATTATGGGATGTATAAAGGTGGCTTAAATGTATTTCTTTTCTTGGGGGATTTTGTAGTAACTGGTATGTGTTAATGAGTATTTTTATACTTTACAACATTGTATTCAACACATATGCATGTGCGCGTGCGCACACACACACACACACAGATATTACTCAGCTACTGATAGAACTAAGGAACTAAAGTGACTGCATTAAGTGCCAGGAGATGGGGAAATTAGAGGGTCATCTAAAGATGGCAACTCACACTGAATTCAAATCTACTGTTGAGAGAGAAGATGGTGGACTCTCACCAGATACTTGATAAGGAGAAGAAATCTGGCCTTAATAGGAATCTTCCAATTTTCTGGTACTGGTTCATATATAAAAATCTCACTATTCAGGCATAATGGAACTTCTTGGTGGGTAAAATTTAGGGGAAGGAGCTGGGGTGGATGGCTGAGTCAGTAAAATTCTTGCCTTGTAAGTACAAGGAATTGAGATTGTGACTCGGAATCCATTTTTTTTAAAATAAAAAAAACCCACCTTAGATGCAGTCATATGTACTTATAATCCCAGTGCTGGGGAGGTGGAAGACCCCTAGGGCTCAATGGCCAGCCAGCCTAGCCTACTTGGTGAGTTCCAGATCAATGAGAGACCCTGTCTCAAAAAACAATTGGATGGTGACTGGGAATGTATCCCCCACATGCACATGACCCTCCCCCCCTACAACTGGGGTAAAGCCATCATGGGAAAGTGTTGACACAGATGCCAGCTCCCCTGGGCTCAGCTAAAAAAATGTGAAAAATATTCATCTGCCTATAGAAATGATTTACAAAATGGTGACTGGCTCTTACACATGCTATGTAAGAAAATGGCACAGACTAGTTAAGCAGAGTTCAAAATCTGTCTCAGCTGAAGAAACATCAGTAACTGATTACTGTTGGGTGAGAAAGACCTGGTCTTCTTAAAGTGAGGGACTCTGCATAGGCAGAGCTAGAGGCTAGTGGATGAACTGGCACTGAGGAATGGCTGGGGAGATTAATTTGGCACAATAGGCCTTAACACAAATGCCAGAGTGTATGAATTCCAGAGGGGTCCTGTGGGAGGGGCCAGTGGAGAAGGGGGTATGAAGATGATTAGGACTGATGGAGATGTTATGTATGAAATACACAAAAGTTCAATAAAAAACTCAGTGCCACTATTTGTTTTTAACTCTTCACTGAAGGCTGCTATTAAGCAATATTCATTTAGTCTAGACTGAGCATTTATCTTTCCTGGGGTCCAGGCCATCTTCTCATGGCAGAAGCAGAAGAATGCCAAGTGTCTGCCAGAATCAAACACATGAAGGGGACACAGGTTGTCACAGAGTTTTTTCTAGACTGTATATATTGGTTTAAATCTAAATACAACCTATCTCTCAAGAAGCCGAGGTTAGTTTGATTTTGTTTTAAAAACATTTTTGTAGGCTGGAAGTGGTAGTACAGTCCTTTAATCCCAGCATGGGAGGCAGAGACAGGCAGATCTCTGTGAGATTAAGGCCAGCCTGTTCTACATAGTGAGCTCCATGCCGGCTAGGGGTACTGGGAGACTCTGTCTTAAAAAAAAAAAAAAACACAACAACAAAATTTATGTAAGTTAATAAAATAATTCTATAATTTATGAGAAAGATTACTACTTCCATTAAAATGGAGAGAACATTATGAATAAATTAATTTTTGTGACCTGAACAGATGAAGACATTGGACATACTTTTGTTTTTCTTATCAAGACCAAAAAATGCTGAGAAAAGAACCCTTCAAGTACAAGGGGCTATTTGGCACTGGCTGACACTCTGACTCAGACAATCTCAGAAGGCTCATACACAGAAGAAGTCTGGTTTAATGACCATGCAATTACTACTTTATTAGTCTAGTAGACTGAGCTCTGCACAGTGGCAAGCACACGGTCAGGGGATCAGTGTTTGTGGACCAGAGTCCACTTACAGATGATGTCTTGTACAGTGAACTGCATCCAAGGAGATGTCCAAAGCTGTCTGAAACCACAACACTGTCCTCAGGATAGATTTTCATGTAAGATCTCTACACGTCTGTGCTCTTGCCTTTCTACTTCCAATATTTAGATTATTTTACATGTATTCTGGACAGGTTTTGCACAACTTGGACAAGTTTGTGTGTCTTGCCAAGATGATGCTCTGCTATAAGTGGAAACAAAAGAGAAATCGAGTCAAAGGTTAGGGAGCTTTTGCAGTAATGATATATACCTTTTATTACCTGCAACTCATTGTGGACTTCAAACCTTACAAAGGACAGCCACCTGGATTGTTGAGTTATGATTGTCTGGCCATGAGACTACTTTGAGACTAGAGCCCATAGAAAGATGACATACAAAGTGGAGATCTGGTGACTTTATTTATTTATTTTTTTGGTCTTTTTTGAGACAGGGTCTCCCTTTAGTTCCAGCTGTCCTGGAGCTTGCTATGTAGACAGGCTGGCCTTGAACTCACAGAGATCTGCCTGCCTCTGCCTCCTGAGTGCTGGGATTAAAGGCGTGTGCCACCATGCCTGGCTAGTGGAGATCTGGTGACTTTTAATGAGACTGACTGGCTACGTGGAAGAAACTACTATTTAACTTGGGGTCCTTTCACTAACGTAGCATTTTGTTAATCATAGCAAACTTGGCTATTTTTTTCCTCTCTTAACACTCTACTTTTGCCTGTAAAAATTTATAGCCATGCTTCTTTTTGCTTCAGGTTTGGATGTTTTATTATCTAATAAGATTTTGTGAGCAGTAAACCTTTCAGGTAAAACTGCCAGCAGCTCCTAAATTAATAGTTATAAAAAATGAAACATCAGAAGAGATTCTGCATGAAAGACTGAAGAAAAGTCTTCTCTGGAATTTTCCCCGGGCTCCGCCCAGGCTGGCATGGTCAGTACTTTCCGGGTTTTAGTCTCTGCTGGAGGATACTTACTTCTCTGTGTATCCCAGACATAGCTGTTCAGGACTTCTCCCAGTAAGTACAGGAAATTCATTAGGATAGTTGTTGACGCGAAGAAGATGATCCTGGCTCCTGAGCCAATATGTTCCAGAAAAGGGTACACCCACATGCCGGTGACATGATGCACCCAGAACACCCTGCCATGGAATTAGAAAGGAGACAAGGATGGAGTCACAGCCATGATTGATGTCAAAGCTTCTGTATTAGAAATCCATGGTCCACTGCACCAGCAGGGAGCTTTCTTGTGTCCCACACTTAGCCTGTTCACACCTTGTTAAGACCTTAATAACATCTCCTGCAATTCTGAGACATTTACTACAAGTAAGAAATCAACACTGGTACATTAGTACTAACTGAACTCCTGACTTCCTTCGGATCATCCTCTGTCCCAGGATGCACGCCAGTACCCTACAATGCATTTGGTGTCACAGTTCCCTAGTCTCCTCCTTCCTGGCACTGTCCTCTTATCTTTAATGACACTTAAAAGGTTTTGCTCAGGTATCAGAAACTGCCAGTGATTTAATATTGTTATATAATCTTTTAATCTCCTCTTTATACAATGGAACAATGTAGCATTAGGCAATCACCCTGGAATGAAACTCAGGTGAGTACTGCCAGGTATCTTGCCATGCCGCCTTTCAACAAGACAAGAACATGAACTGTGTGTGCTGGTAGTACCATCCACAGCCCACCAGACACCAGGCTTCCTGCTTCTCTGGTCTTCAGACCCTATGTTTATTTCACTCCTCGCCTATTTTGCATTGTTACTTGTAACCATTCTGTATGTGCTGGAGATGGTATGGGCTCAATGGGAATAGAAATACTGTCAACTGCCACTGCTTTCCAGAGTCCAGTTACAACATGTGTTCCACTGGTCCTGACCTGACTGCTGGTAATTCTTCTCTATTTTATTCTGGGTTCATTCCTTTACCAAATAATTACAATTTTGGAAAGCAAATTATATATATATATATTATTATTTATATATGACTATGATAGTGTATATTTTTCATACCACAAATCGATCAACTCACCAACCCGACCAAACTTTTTGGTTCTTTTTGAGACAGGGTCTCTTTGTATGCCCAGATGGTCTGGAACTCACTAAGTAGACAAGGCTGGCCTCTATCTCAGAGATCTGAATGCCTCTGCCTCCCAGGTGCTGGGATTAAAGGCATGGGCCCCCCACGCCTGGCAAAATACAAATATTTTTATTTATTTATTTATTTATTTATTTATTTATTTATTTATTTATTTGTATGAATGTACTGTCTGCATGCAGGTTTGTGCACCCGTGTTATGCAATGCCACGGAGGTCAGAAGAGGGTGTCAGATTCCCCTGGCACTGGAGCTAAAGATGGTTCTCAGCCGCCATGTGGGTGCTGGGGATTGAACCCGGCTCCTCTGCAAGAGCAGTCAGCGCTTTTAATCACTAGGCCATCTCTCCAGCCCCACAAATATTTTTATTATTGGAAAAAAGATTACTTTCTATATGTATGTGTCTAGGGCTCATTTTCCTTATTTCCCGGCTTCACTCTTTAAGTATTGTGTACACCTACACAGAGAATTTGTTGATAGCAGGAAACCTGGGGATCTTTACTATAGAGCTTGCATAATCCATGTGGGTAACCCCTAACCTCCATAGAGGCAAAAATTCATTCTTCAGGTGGTGCTGGAGGAATTTTACCTTTTAACTGAACAAAGCACATACACACAAAGCTAAAATCATACATGTATCTGTACATACTATGTAACATGCATAGCATATCTATGGTATTAAAATTTTGTGGTTTAGAACGCTTATGTGAAAGCCGAAAATAATTGAAAGCAGACTGTAACATATCTATACACGAACACTTGCAGCAGCCAAGTTTGAAACAACGCATGTGCATTAATTGATTAATGCAGAAGCAAAATGTTGTATATATACACAATGGAACATTATTTCATCATAAGGTGGAATGACGTTTTAATATATACCACAGCACAATAAATCTTGAAAACATTATGATAAGTACAGAAGCTAACCACGGGACAAGCAGTGCTTGATTCCATTTATATGCGGTACCCAAATGGGTAAATTGGGAGACAGAAAGCATAGTAGAAATCATCAAGTATTATATAGTCTGGAACAAAATATCCTGCAAAAGCTCATGAATCAAAGGCTTGGTCTCCAAAACAGCAGTATTCTGTGGTTGGGCCTGTGGGAAGTGACTGGTGCTGAGCTAATCAATGGATTAAGCCATTAATTCACTTACAACTTAACTGGCTACTGAGAAGTTGTGGGTCTTTAAGATGTGGGCCCTAGCTGGAGGAAGTTGGGTTTTGAGGGTGTGCTCTTGAAGGGTATACTTTGCCCCTGGCACTTCTTTCCTTCTTCCTTCCAGCCCCCATTAGATGAGCAACTGTTCTGCTCTGTCTGCTTCCCTACAAAAGCCACCTGGCCAACTGAGCATGGATTGAAACCTCTGAAACTGTGATCCACAATACTTTTCCACCCTTTAAGTTGTTTATCTTAGGTATTTTTTCATAGTAACAGAAAGCTGATTAACATAGCAGAGACTGAGGGAAGTAGACAACAGGTACTTTATGTCAAAGATGATGAAAAGTTTTGGGTATAGACATCATGAATATTTTTAGCACATAATTACACATCTACAAATAGATCAGTGATATTTATGTTACTTATATTTTATTACTACAAGAATTCATGGGGTGGAGATTAGGATAAAGTGTCCATAAAGGCTCCCTGCTTGGGAAAGACTGTGATGGAAGAAAGGTTGAACAATCCCACCTTGGAGTGAAGGGCATGCATTGGGCCCAGCCAGGCCATTCTGAGTAACTGCCCAAGCTAAAAATCTTTTATCAAAAAAAGAGGCATGTTAATAAAAAACACCCTTTTTAAAGCTGAGGCATTTGTGGAAACCAATAGGAACTAAATTGTTCAACTATCTGTCCTGTGGTGTTTCATTATGATCTATTCTGCTGGCTTATAAACCACTGGCAGTTTGATCTGTCTAGTCTGGCTTTAACTAAGAGAAGGCAGTATCTTGCACCATTAAGTGGCTTCCAGGGAGATAATATGTAATATACTCCAATTCAAGGCCATGAAGTAGTAAATGATTTTCACAAATCAATTACAAAATTGTGATCAGACTCTGTAAAACTGTTTCCTCAATTAGGCAAACTGGGGGTAGTTCAAATTATAAATACTCATTATACTTGTATGCCTGTTGCTGTATTCCATCTGCTTTTAGGGAAGTAAGTGCTTCATTTGTGGTTTTGTGATCACCTCTGATGCCAGGCCTAAGGGCTGCTGCTCGGTCATTGTCCTGTACCTTTGATCGCTCTGGGATAATCATAAAATGCCACAATGATACGACCACATCTTTAGATGACTCCTAAATTTCTATGTTTAGCCTCCACACATCCATACTCCCTTGGATGTCTAATGATATTTCCAACTTAAGCTTTCCATGCTTCATTTCTGTGTTCTGATTCCTGAGCAGCTGGTCTGCATACAGTGCTTTGAAGTGATCTATAATCTCTTTTTTAAACCTCTTTTATGTCTTCCACAACAATAAGGTACAAATGTATATCCCCATTTCACAGGTAAAGAAACTGAGGTCAGACTAAAGAAATGAACTAAAACACTGAAAAATCCAGGAAAGAAATGCATACTTGATGTCTTAAAAAAAAACTTAGAATTTGTTCTTTGATAGTTTCAGACATGTATACCCTCCCATGCCCTCTGGACCCGTCTTTGCAACAAGCCCCCTTTCCTACTTTCACGTCTTTTATGACCCACTGAGAATAAGTAGGATTATTTGCATGAGCATGCATAGAGGGCTATTTGCTGGACTAGGAGCAACTTAGCAATGACACTGCTGAGGAACGACTCTCCCTCCCCCTGCAGCCGTTAACTGCCAATAGCTCTTCCACTGGGAGAATAGGACTCATGAGTCGTCCCCCCGCCCCCCCCTGCCCCAAACTTGATATTCTTTTTCTCTGTGGATTTGCTTCCCTTAATAAGATATTTGACATTCCAAAACTATCTCTGCCTCTCTGTCTCTATTTCTGTGTCTCTCTGACTTTCTTGACTTGACTTGGTAGGTCATCAAACATCCCAGATCCAGACACAGAAGTCCTGTTTCTTGGGATCTCACCTGGATTAGTATGCATGATGCATCTGCTTGTCCTAACAGGCTGTGATTTCGTCACTTGCTTCCTTGATATTATCACAGTTCAATTTTCTGCACAAAGATGACTCATGGCTTTGCTCATCTATTGGTAGAGAGTTCTTTAGTTCTTGGTTGGCTTTCAATTGCTGTCTCATTTTAAAGCCTTCTTAGCTTTGTACTCAAATAGTTGTATGCTTAAGGCAATGATGCTTATTGTGTGTGTGTGTGTGTGTGTGTGAAATTTACAATCATTTTTTAATTTATTTTTTATTGTTATTAAAATTTTTCATAAATCATACATCATGTTTCAATCCAATTTAGAGTCCCTTCCCTTTCCCTGCTCCCCACCCCACCTGAGTCCCTGCACTCTATCTTATATGTCTTGCATCTTTTTCGAGTAAGGTGCTTATTTTAAAATTTTATTCTTAGAAACCAGTAACCATAGTGTATGTATTTTCATGCATACATATGTACATATATTAATTAGTGCCATAAGACTTTTAGATTATCTGTTTTATTAAATACACCTCTATTCCACTTACTTCAAATGTACAATTTCCTTTTTAAAATGATAATTATCCATGACTCCCATCCAAGCACTTTGCAAACAGACATTCAGAAATAAATGAGGCAGAAGCAATTCCTGTCCTCATGGAGTACAGTCTAGTGAGAGCTACTGCAAGAGCACGTTGGTCACAGTTACAAAGGTCAGCACGGGTGCACAGGTACTGTTCCCTGCTTTAAAAAACTTGTCCTCTTTCTACTAGTTCTCCATGTATATTCTCTTATATATTCAACTTTCTTTCAAACCATTCTTTCATAATGTTCAAATTTGCTGCCATACAATTTATTGCTATACAATTTATTGCTATACAATAAAAACAATGTCAAGAACCTTGCTATTTCTCTCTTCCCTCCAAAGGCAAACTACTTCAAAAAGCAAACACTCAGCAACTCCATATCCCTACCTCGTATTCGCTCTTCTACCTGTCAGTCCAGCTTCCCTCTTGAGCTCTCAATGCAGTATCCTGGCTGAGCAGACCCCGTTTCTCTTTGCCTTTTTCTCCTTTCTATTTTGACTGTTCCTTTTTGCCCCCTTTGTTCACTCTTCACGACTCTGCCATTAAATTAGATTTTCCTTAAGGCTTAATTTCTTTCTTTCTTTCTTTCTTTTTTTTTTCTGTCTTTTTGAGTCAGGGTCTCACTGTAGTTCCAGCTGTCCTGGAACTCACTGTGTAGACCAGGCTGGCCTTGAACTCACAAAGATCCGCCTGCTTTTGCCTCCCAAGTGCTAGGATTAAAGGCGTGCGCCACCACGCACAGCTAAAGGCTTAATTTCTAACCCTTATTCTCATACTGTGAAATCCCAGTTACTATGTCACAAATTTATATCCTAATCCATATTTCTTCTCTATTACAGAAAATACTGTCAGTTCCTAAAGAATATTTTGCACTTTTTAAATATGCTTCTAACTCAATATAGCCTACATTATACCCCCACCCTCCAGTCCTCCCTCCCAAGTTCTTTATCTCTGAGAGCAGCACAGTTTTACAACTCCAACAACTTTTTTTTTTTGTCTCTTTGAGATAGGGTCTCCCCATAACCCCAGCTGGCCTGGAACAATGTAGACCAGGCTGGTCTTGAACTCACAGGAATCCTCCTGCCTCTGTCTCCCAAGTGCTGGAATTAAAGGTGTGCATCACTGGGCATGGTGGTACATGCCAACTCCAACACTCTTTAACCTTGCTCTGAACCCCTTCACCTGTGTGATTAACGCTATCTCATTACATCTCTTCAAAGCATTGATCCCCCCCATTTCTATCATCAAAACCTTAATTTCTATTACAATTATTTCTGTTCAGAAGACTGTAATAGTTCCTAATTTGTGTCTTCATCTATCTTTCTCTCTTTCAATTCATTCTCAGAGTGGACACATTTGAGCTTTCTGGATCATAAATACGAACACATGATGTACCGCCTATCCATGGTTTTAGTGTGTCAGTGGTCCTGCATTACCTTTTTTGTTACGGTGGCCTTTATCTACCTGTTTGGCTCCATCCCACTCTGTGTTCCCTCTGCTCTATATTCCTGTTGCATTGACTTTCATTTGGTTCCTTGATTTTCCATATTCCTTCCTGCCATGTGGATCGTCACCTACTTTTCTTTCTACCTGTGCTGCTGGTTACCACCCCGCAGACCAGTGAAGTTATATTTATCTATCTCTACTGTCATGATCACTTTGCTCAGAAAAGTTCCCCCTGACCCACCAGGTTAGGCCAAGTTTAATAGGTTCTTATACAACTTAAATTTGAATATCTTTATTTGAACTGCAGTACAAGTTTGTGAGATGAAGAACTGTGTCTTTTTAAACTCCCCTTTGTCTTCTTAACCCTTACCACATGCCTGCCAAGTATCAGGAGAATGAATGGATGACAGAGAAGCATTTAAACTGCGATCATTAATGAGAAATAATTAACTGAGTAAAGGTGGAAGGGAAAAAAAACTTTCTAGCTAAAAGGAAAAGCATGTCCAAAGAGCTGAGGACAAGGGAAAAGTCCAAGATATACATGAAAACAGTTTTGTTGGGACCAGGGAGAGAAGACAGGAGGGTCCAGTACCAAACTGTGGATAGTCTGTTTAATAATTAAGAATTTAGACTCTCTCCTAGTATACACAATAAGTCTTTGAGGGGCTGGAGAGATGGCCCAGTGGTTGAGAGCACCAACTGCTCTTTCAGAGGATCTGGGTTTGATTCCCAGCACCCACATGGTGGCTAAGAACCGTCTTTAAGCCAGGCGTAGTGGTGCATGCCTTTAATCCTAGCAATTAGGAGGCAGAGGCAGGAGGATCTCTGTGAGTTCAAGGGCAGTCTGGTCTACAGAGTGAGTTTCAGGACAGCTGGGGCTATAGGGAGACCCTGTCTCAAAAAGACAAAAAAAAGTCTTTGAATTACTTACAGGATGGAACACCTACTTGGCACTGTTATCAGGACTAAGAACCTGTGGTCACAGGCTGTACAGGAAAATCTATTACTATTATCCTGCTAAATGGACATAGTATTAAACCAACTCTTAATGACTTACTGTATACTCATAGATTAATGCATTTCTTATAGCAGATGGCAATTAACACAGAGACCCACAAATGCTCAACATGCAAAAAAATGAGACTGTGGAGTGCTAGGCCTAAATGAGACACCTCTATTACACCTTCTTCTCTCAATACTCAGAGATAACTTCAGAATAAGGAGTAGAAAGCTTGTAAGAGCCAGAGATGGTGGAGGACAATAAGAAAAAAGTATTTTCCAGACATCCCTGCTGTCTGGAACATATGAACTTTCAGCAGTTGTGAGAGCATGCGAAAGACCCGTGCATACTCAGTCCAGACAAAATCCCAGTACAGAGGGGAGCGGTGGACAAGAAGCCCCAACCCTAGTTGAGGAAGTATTGGCAAGCAATAGCTGGGGAAAGAGGGAGTGTCAGTTTTCTGTGAGTGTGATGCCACGTGGGTTGACTAGGCTCCGGGGATGGAGCCACACACCCAAGAGCATTTGGAAACACAAATTAGCTCCATAGGTCTTCAAAAATAACAGAGGATCTGAAGTTTGGGGGATAGAAAGGTGGGAGTAGAGATGAGGGAGTGGTCTGAACGTGACAAAATCATTGCTTGAAATTCTCAGAAAAATCAATAAAATTACCGAACTCATGAAAACAAATCTTAAAAAATATTAGACAAAGCATTAAACAATTCTCATTCTTTGTGACTCAAAACTTTTTAATATTGCATGAAATAACAAACTATAAAGACTAAACAAAGAACTCTTTGAAGCCTACTGACTAAATGAGAAATACAGCAAATGGAACTGAAAACCAATTCTATCAGAAATAGTGGTGGGCTGGATAGAGGTGGTGGCATTGGGAATAAAAATTAAAGGGCAGATTCACACACATAAAGACTAGTGTCTACCAATGTGTAGGTCATAAGCAGTGCAGGCTGGAGATGCGCCAGGGCTAATTATCAAACCTTTAGGAAGTTTATAAACTGGTTGGTTGGTGGCTTGGATTCCAACACAGTGAGACTATTTACACAGGGCAAACTCTACACGTCAGGTGCTCCTGCCATTCTTAAAGCACTGGGTGTTCAGTATTTGTCAGTTCCTACTGGTTACAAGCAGAAAAAACAAGAGAGCAGAGAACATCAGAAGAACTCACAGATTATGTTCAGAACTGTTTTTCAAAACTTCTGTTTCGGTCATATGGAAACGTGAGTGTGTGGGAGCATAGGCACACCACACACACACACACACACACACACACACACACACACTCACACTCATTTTGGCTAGGTCATGATACCAAAGATGTTTCTTTAATTCACAGTAAAAAAAAAAAAAAACCCATATTTTAAAATACAAGTGTTGATTTAGGAAACAGAATTAGAGGACTTGTTGACTGATTGGGCTTATGTTGTGAGAGAACTGAAATGAGTTAAGGATTAATCATAGATTCCTGGCTTGATGAGCCTAGTGAAGAGAGCTACTTCCTGAAATAGGGAATAATCCTGTGAGGGGGCTGGTGGCTTCAGGGCATGAAGAGCTCTGTCTGGACATGCTCAGTTGGAGGTATCTAAGTGAAGTCCAAGTGTTGTCTTGGAGTCAGTTAGTTGCATGGATCTGGACTTAGAGAAAGGCCTGGTGTGGCAATACAGATATCAAGTGTATCAGCAATAGAAGGATAGTGGGAGAACAGAATGAGCTCATTCAGGTGAGCAAGGCACCAGAACAGTAGACTCATGTAAAAGCTCTGCAAGATTCAAGGGATAGGTCAGGGAGAATGAGGCTAAAAAGGGAGACCAAGGAACATGGGCTGCTGATGCAGAATAAATCAGGAAAGTATGATTTCCTGAAGCCATGGAGTAGATCAAAGGTTCCATTTGTATAAAAACTGAGAATTAAGAGTTACTAGGAAACTGGTTTTGTACTTGCAAAGTGGCAGTAAGGACATTTTCAGATTTCACACACACACACACACATATACATATGTATACCATCTAAATTTTGGATATTGACTGTATCAATAATAAGTTAAAAAATTGACCTTGTCAAATTCAGTGGCTCATTTTGCCACATGGACAGAGATCATCTTTCCAAAGAACTCATGAGCTGGGACAGGTACAGGAACGCCTAAGGAGTCATAGGGAGGGTGACGTGCCACCCCTTCCTCTGCTGGCTCTGTTACCCTTATTTATCCTAGATAGATGGAAGTAGCTACTGTATCCCTGAGAACTTTTCTACTTTTTTTATTATTTTGAGGAGGATTAAAGTTTATTACTGGGAGCTGGAGAGATGGCTCAGTGGTTAAGAGCACCAGCTTCCCTTGTAAAGGACTGTGGTTGGATTCCCAGCACCCACATGGTGTCTTAACAACCATCCGTCCATAACTTCAGGTCCAGGAAATCCCATGTCATCTTCTGACTTGCACAGGCATTGCGTGACAAGGGTGCACTGAATACATGTAGGCAACACAGTCATACACAAACAATAAAAAAAAATAAAATATTTTAAAAGTTTATTAATTTAGATAAGGATCTAAGTTGTTTGAGACCCTGTGTCATTGTCTTGTTAAGACACACAGGATCTAGACTCTTGTTCGGCAGCAGCTAGTGACCAATTACACTTGAGCACTTGTGGCAGGCACTGTGGATTTCTTTTAGAAAAGTGTTATGTTCATATCATTTTACATATGAGGATGCTGAGGCCCAGAGAGGTCGGGAAGTGGAGAAGCTAGGAGGCCCAGCTCAGCAGTTCAGTGCCCAGCCTGCATAGCTGGCTCTCTACTGCTCCAGCAGCTAGACGGTGATAGATGGAAACAGTTCCCCTGGAAGCCATTAATGTGCTCAGAACAAAAAAAATGATCTAAGCATGAAATCTCGCTATAAAGTGTTTTTTCTCCACTGACTATAAAAGTAATTCAAATAGTCATTATAGAAAATGTATGAGATGCAGAAATGTTGCAAGATGCAAGATAAATCACTTCGGGTGAAGTTTTAACACAAGATTGAATATCTTATAAAACTCAAGGATCAGATTTTATAACTTCCTTTGAGGAGAGGGAAAAGCACTACAGAGATAAGAAATACTTCCTTTGGAAAAGGCACTGACTTACCTCTCCAGAAACAGTCACACCATGTGTGCATTTAACCTATGAGAAGTTCCTTTGCTTGGCAGGCAGCGAGCCTGTGTCTTGGTGGAGATGGAGTATGCCCAGCAGCTTCTCTCTTAGTGTGTCTGCTGCTCACCTGATGCTTCTGAAGGACTTTTCAAGGACAAGTTTGACTTTCGGCTCATGTGTTCATTGAACTGTTTTTGTATATGTTCAATGTTAGGACCATTCATTCTAAGGTGGATTTCCACCAAAGTACTGATCACATGGAGACTTGTTCTTGCCGCATTTGAGGGACTTTGGGAATTTTTCTGGGGTTTTTGTTTTTGAGTGCATGGGATCCTTCATGTGAGTCTCCACTTATGGTATGAGCTGGGATGCAAAGGTGTGGCTATGACTGTGGTGTGGTGGGTTTGCCAAGACTCCCACTGAACAGGTAGAAAGGATTATGGGATTTTGACAAAGGATGCTTAATTAGATAAAAAAAGGGGGGGGTCTCTAGAAAAGACTTGCCGGGCGTGTGGTGCACGGCCTTTAATTCCTAGCATGTTTGGGCGGCAGAGGCAGGGCAGGCAGTCTTGTGAGTTCAGGGAACAAGGCCTGGTCTACAGAGTGAGTCTCCAGGACAGCTGGTCTAAAGGAGACATGTCTCCAAAAAGACAAAAAAAAAAAAAAAAAAAAAAAAAAGTACTCTTAAGTGAAGTACTGGTACTGTTAGAAAATGCATTTGCTCATAGGCAAATGCCAAGCAGAAAGATTCAGTCACAGTGTTGAAATACCCTTTAGCTCAGTTACAGATCTAACTGTAGACATAAATCTTTTCCCCACTCTGGGTCTTAACAGAATATTCTTCAAGGTAGTGTTTTAAGGCATAACCATAATGTAGTAGTCATTAAAGATGTCTTGATTTTTTTTTTTAACTTTTAGTTTTGCATTTATTTATCTATTGGCAGTGGGGGTCAAGGGGGGGCCTGCATTCCGCAGCAGGCATGTGGAGGTCAGAGCACAGCATTCAGGGACTCGTTCTCTCTTTCTACCAGATGAAATCCAGGGATCAAGCTCAAATCACAGGGCTCAGCAGCAGGGGTCTTGACCTGATGAGCCAGCTCATCAACACAATCATTTTTTTGGTTACCTTTATTTTAAAGCTACTACCTCAAAAAGGATAAGAGATCATTTATTCTGCAACCAAACAAGGCTCGAGAATGCAGATTTAGGTGACACTAAATTCCATGTTCCAACACAGAAGCCATTTCATGAAGTTTTTAACATAACAGAACAAAGAAAGTTATAAATCAGGGTGCATTGGTAGAAACCTTAAGTAGGAGGTTACAGCAAAAGATGACCCTCAGTGACAAGCCTCAGGTGCTAGCTGATGAAATTCTTAGCCTTTTGGTTGGTGGAAAGGAGTTAATGTATCCTCAAAGGATTTTATCTGGTAGACAGGGATGTTAGTTCCAACATAGAAGCAGGCAAAGATTGCCATTTAAGGGACTAAAGGTAGCCCAAAATAAATTATAATTGGGCTTTGGACTTGCAACAACCCAAACTCTCCATAATCACTGAAGTTCTAATCAGTTGATCCACCTTGTTGAAGATGTAGTGTTTTTTGAGGAACTTTTGCTCACACTTTGATGTCTTTTATGTATTCTCTCTGTTATGTAGGCTGAATTCAGATTTTCTGTTACTCCTTTCCAGGAAAAGTCGTATCCCTCTTGGCTTCATGGGCCACCGTGGCCATGCAGGCAGCAGCACTGGGTTCTTCCACTGGCTCAGCAATCATTGGCTATCTGGTTACAGGTCAGCATAAAAACTGACCACGTAGCTGGCTGTGCTGGTCCATGCACAAACGCACAGCTGCTTGGGATATGGAGATTGGAGGATTATATCTTTCAAGTCAGTGCAGTTTGTCGAATTTTATTCTGTGACCCCACTTCTTTAAAAAATTTTTTTATTGTTATTAAACTTTTTCCATAAATCATACATCATTTTTAATCAAATTTAAAGTAACTTCCCTTTCCATGCCCCTGACCCCATCTGAGTTCCTACATTCTACCATACATGTCTTGCATCTTTTTCTGAGTCTTTCTAGAGTTTTTTTTCCAGTTCTTTTATTGTTGTTGTTGTTCTCTCTAACTTGTATTGCTTATATATATATAAGTCTTCTGTATCATTATCTCAAATTTTATGCTTTGTCTTGCAAAACACTCTTGTATGTATGTATGTTTAATTTCACATTTTGCAAATTATCAAATAAAACTGATCCATCTCAAATTTGAAGAGATACATCAATTTATCCAATTTCTACTCATTATATGTTTACAGTCTTTTTTTTTTTGTTTTATTATTATTTTAAGTATTATTTCTAGATAGGGTGTTGTCACCATCCGCCTACCCTGTTCTGGCATGGCTATGTAATATTATGGATAAGCACCACGTAGTAAGGTGCAAAAATGCCGCGGAGAGTAGGAGAAAAGAACTGACGATCGGATTTTTCACCGCATGGAAATACGTGGGAGGTTGTCTTTTTTCTTGGTATTTTTGTTGAGTTTTTCAAGGACGGTATCTCGGGCGCTCCTTTGGTGGGAAATAGCTGGCGACGCCACACTGGAAACCACCACGGAGCCACATGCATAAGATAGGGACAGAGGGCCGCGCTTCCGCCCCGCCCTACCTTAAACTACAACTGAAGGCTGCATCTCTCCAAGTCCCCGCAGGATCTTTCATCTCATATAATAGCAACTCACGCCACCACAAAATTATATTGCTATATGGGTCCTGCATCCTTTCATTAGGGACCGACGTGTTATAGAAGAAAATCAAGAGGCAAACCCTACCTGGGCGCACGTATCCACAAGTGGCAGGGGAGCACAAAGTGGTTATTCTACGCAGACATGCACGCTCCAAGTGCCGACATAAGTGAGGTGGTTCGGGGTGGATAATGACTTTTAAGTTTCGGCTAACCTGCAACCACTCGACCTCACTAGGACTTGCAATGGATCATAAGAAACAGAAATAAATAGAGAAATATCTAGGTTTAAGATTTTTTTGGGAACTTTTCTAAAAATAAACATCGTACATTAGAATCCAGACATGATGAAGTGCAAAATAATGGCTTTCCGTAGAGATAGGATATTAGTAGATTAGCTTTTTCTGGAAATTTATGCAGTTAAACCTCTGGTCTATACCATCTTTAGGAGCGATACCTACTATAATTAATCCAGAAATACGGAGTCAATAAAATATTTTTAATGTGTAACTCCCACTTAAACTTCTGGAGCGACCGCTTTAGAAATGGCAACAATCCTATCATAATATGTACTTAACAGAAGCATTGATGATATCCCAGGGGAAGCTAACCGACTACATCTGTACACAGGTCGACTATATGGAAGGGTGCAAATGCCCCAAAGGAGAATATAAAAATGAGGCAGGAGTGCAAGTATAATTTACGCCGGCTCTGGGAAAGAAAATTTTTCCTCTACTAGAGGCCAAAGCCCACCCCCAACACAATATGAAACGAATATATAAAGACCAATAAGACTATATCCACGACTACTCGTACCCATTTATGTTCATCTTAGTTAAGTCATTATGAAAATTTAAAAATGATGCTTGGTTATATGCTAAGAATATGAATTACAAAGATTAACAAAATTAGTGAAATAATAAATTTCATAACTTACAAGAAACCGAGTTCATATATTAATGTTACACTTCTTTTGTTTTTAAATTACCTATGTTTATTGGCCAGTGTTAATACAGTTAAAGTAGCCCAAAAAAGGAACATAACACACACAAAAGCAATTAATGCTCTATAACAATCATATGTTTATGCTCATATATCAACACTGGGTTCGACACCCTTGTATAGTTGACCCTACGTATAATTCATGTTTCAATACTATTAAATACATCTTGTCCAAGTCTCCAAACATGTTTATTTCAGTATGCACACAACCTACTGTACAGCCATGACCGTTTATTTTCTGGAAAAATACGCCAATGAAACAAACCAAGGATAAATGAACTTAGTAATTATTTAAATTACACACAATTAGACCCACAGTATGACTTAATGAGAGCTTTTATATATGACCCTAGTTGCTTTTTCTAAAACCTTTGTTGGTTTTTTTTTAAAAAAAAAAACAAACAAAAGTACATTTGATAAAACTGAACCAGAAGAGTGCCTCCTAAAAATCACATCTTGTCAGACATCATTGTCCTTTTAACAAATGAACTTCATCTTAAAGTATGAAGAACATTAAAAACAAATGAAAAATCTAGCTATTTAAATCATGCTTCCATGAGTATCTTTTACAAATAAGAAACAGTAAAGAACACAAAATTTAACTTTTACTCACAACACTGCCATAATAAATGTAAACTTTTTGAATGTTTCTTCTTTAGACATTTTCTTCCTCTTTACTGAGACCTTGTCATGAAGAGCCTTGATCCTTTCTATTGTCCAGTAAATACACTTAATTGGGAACTATTTAAATTAATTAGGTAATTGGCATTCCCCACTGTGTGAATAACTTTTCCTAAGGTAAAGGTGGTTTTTTTATTTAGGTCCTTGTTTATGTAAAACAGACTCTAGTTGTTCATGTAACTTGCTACATTTTACCAATAAGTCATCTCCAGAAAGGATGCATTACTGTAGAAGAAACTGAAGGACCAACTTAAGGTTCTAACCTAGGAAACAAACCTAGGTTTAGTCCTGGAAATGGTTCTTATAAGTGAAGATCAAAAAACTTTCACAGCTTTATTATTCTTCAGTTTTGTATTGGGTCTAATGATCAGGCCTACTTAGATAATATTTCATTCTGTTTTATGCAAAATGCTTTAAGAGAAAATTTTAATAAAAACATACAAAATATGCTTTTGATTTTCTGTAGCTTATAGTATATATTTTCTCAGCATTAATGGTATTATTTTATACTGAGCATGAAAGTAAAGCAATCTTATTACCCCAAATACAATGACTGCCCTGTCGACTGGTAAGTACTGCCAAAACTGAGTAAAAAAGCAGGTTAAGAAACTGTACTTCCTTAGGTTCCATTAGGTGCTCAAAGTGTGTTTTTTTTTTTCTTCAATGAAGCAAGCTAGCTCCAAACACACTGGGTAGGCTTTCTGGGCGGGTGTCTTGTGACACCACACTGGATGCAGTGCTCAGAAGGTCCTCATAGACTTGAAGTGATGATCTGCAGTCACTATTTCATGACTCTTAATCATTTCTGTGGGATTCTACCTGCTTATTTTGCCCAGGGCCCCACAAATGATGCAGCTAGTCCTGTGCACTTATGTCTTGTGCCCTGGATCAACATCTAGCCCATTCACATGCTTTTCGGTTCATCTTGAATTGAATAGTATAGAATGTGTGAGCCTCCCTTTCCACTTTAGAACAGTGATCTGGACAAGAGTGCCTAAAAGTATGATCTAAAAATATATGAATGGGCTGGAAGCTGACCCAAAGGGTAGAAAATACAGTAACAAAACAGAGCTAACTACATAACTAGAGATGTAATTAGCAGAGAATATAGTTATTAGCACACTCAACTTATTTGAGTTTAAAAAATATCCTAGCAAATAAAACAAAGAAACAACAGCAACAAAGCTTTCCATTGTCTCTCCTTATGCAGAAGTATGTAATATGTTCTTGCACTCTTCGCACACTTGAATATTTTCAAGGTTACAAGTCCCTCCACCCATCCCTAGGGAAAGAAGCAAATTGTGCATGGCTCCCAGAATGAGTTCCTGTCATGAGGTAATGAGGGAATGTGTTTTCTTCCTGATTTTAAATCACAAATATCAGAGTGATTTATCCATGAAGGCAGGCCAATAATCGACTTCAGAATATTTTCCTCTAACACATCTCCTGGCACACGTCTAAACTGGTTGCAATTGATTCGTTTCCACTGAGTCCCACTTTCTCCAGTCTACCTGATTTTATGGTGATGTTTTCCTGGAGAGAATTCAGTCTGAATTTCCCTTAATAAAACTCTTGACTGGTTTTCCTTAACTTTAATCACTTGGAACTTCTCAAAGCATACAGGTGCCAAACATCAAGTTGACACATTGAACACCAGAGGGAACACGTGTTCTTTCAGGAGGGAGGTAGGGACTCAGCAAGGGACCATTACGATCCATGTGATCATTGGAGTTGGCGGCAGGGAGAAGCCAGGCACTCAAACTGGAAGGCAAGGGGGAACCTGAGTTCCACAGAAGATACAGTAATCGTCCATACTCTGGCAGAAATCAACTTTGGTTACTATTCTGACTCTCACCTCCACTTGATGCTTATCTTTAGGACAATAAATAATGTCCTAGTTATCTCTCCATCCCCTTGATCCTGTGTCCTCCTCTCTCTCATTGTCAGGATTCTGAATCTGTTCTGAGCCAGTGCTCAGAATCACACTGTAAGGTGAGGCCATCTTTGCTATTTGTCACATTGACCACTGGCTGCTGCTTCTTCTGTTGTGAAATGTGTCTTCCTTCCTTCCTTCCTTCCTTCCTTCCTTCCTTCCTTCCTTCCTTCCTTCCTTCTTTCTTTCTTTCTTTTCTCTCTCTCTTTCTCTCTCTCTCTCTTTCTTTCTTTCCTTCTTTCCTTCTTTTCTTTCTTTTCTTTCTTTCTCTCTCTTTCTTTCTTTCTTTCTTTCTTTCTTTCTTTCTTTCTTTCTTTCTTTCTTTCTTTCTTTCCTTTCGTCCTCCTTCGCTATCCTTCCTCCTTGCCTTTCCTTCCTTCCTTCCTTCATCCTTCCATCCATCCACCCTGCGCCCCCTTCCTAATCCTGTCCCTCCTCCTCCTCCTCCGCCTCCTCCCCTCCTCCTTCCCTTCCTCCTCCTCCCCTCTTCTTTTTTTTTTTTTTTTTTTTTTTTTTCTTTCTTCGTTGTTTTCTTCTTATTCCTCCTCCTCCACCTCGTCCACCTCCTATTCGTCTTCTCCTCCTCCTCCTTCTTCTGTTCTCTTCCTTGATCTCTTTCTAATATGAACCTTCTTTCTCCTTCTCCTTCTCCTTCCTCCCTTCCTCCCTCCTTCTCCCTCTCCTCCTCCTCCTCATCCTTCTTCTTCCTTCTCCTTTCCTTCTCTCCTCTCCTTCCCTCCTCCTCCTTCCTTCTCCTCCTTCTTCTCCTCCTCCTCCCTTACTCTCCTCCTCCCTCCTCCTCCTCCCTCCTCTCCTGCCCCTCCTCCTTCTTTTTTTTCTGTTTTTTTCCCCCTTCAGTCAACAGATATGTATCAGGCCTAAGTGGTGTCAGATATGTGAACATAATAGTCTGTAAAGTAGATTATGGCTCCTGGCCTGGAGTCAAATCTCAGAGCTACACAAGGCCCTCAAATGACACCATCATAGTATGCAGAAGGCTATAAAAAGTTGAGATAAGTGTTCCTTCTTAAAGTTGATTTGAATATTTTTAAAACCAGAATTAAACCATCTAAAGTTTCTAAAAGAATTTTATTTAAAAAAAAACTAGAGACTCCTTGGGAGGCAGAAGCAGGCAGATCTTTGTGAGTTCAAGGCCAGCCTGGTCTACAGAGTGAGTTCCAGGACAGCTGGGGCTAAAGGGGAAGACCCTGTCTCGAAAAGACCAAAAAACAAAACAAAACAAAACAAAACAAAACAAAAACAAACAAAAAACAAACCAAGCCAAACCAAACCAAACCAAACCACTAGAGACTCCTTACCCCACCAATTGCAGCCCCCTAGCTGCCTCCCCTTTCTTGGCACTCAGGGGAAGTGCACTTAACCCCTTCAACTGTTTCTTCGGGCTTTATTATATATTTATTTCTTTTTTCTTTTCTTTTTTTTTTTCCATTGTGGGTGGCCCTATCTATCTATCTATCTATCTATCTATCTATCTATCTATCTATCTATCTATCGGCAGGATGTAGCTGTGGTTGGCCTTTAAAACCTGAATGTCCTTCCTGCACCACCTGAGTGCTGGGATTTCAGCTATTTGCCATCCATCCATGGCAAATGGATTGCTGAGGATCAAACCCCTGCTGTGCATGTGGAACAGGAACTCTACTAGGTGAGTTACATCTTGGCCCCTACCTTTATTCAACAAAAATTTGGGGAGTCTTTTTGAGATAGGGTCTCCTTGTAGCCCCAGCTGACCTAGAACTTGCTGTATAGACCAGGCAGGCCTTGAACCCACAGAGATTCACCTGCCTCTCCCTCTCAAGTGCTGGGATTAAAGGCCTATGGTACCAAGCTCAGCTTCTTTATTTTCTATACTTAAATCTTGAATTTATTTGATTTTTCTTTCTTTGAGACAAGGTCTCATGTAATGTAGGCAGGCCTTGAAACTCAGTATGAGGGCGAGGCTGGCCTTTTATTTCTGATCTGATTGCTTTCCCTCTGAGTCCTGGAATTCTGTACTTTGTGTCATTTAATATTACTTTCTTTTCTTGTTTTTGTTTCCTTTTTTTTTTCTTTTCCATCTCCATCCTTTCCCTAGGCAAAAGAAATTTACTACACTGCTTTCATTCAGCCATTGATTCACTTTGTGTGTGTGTGTGTGTGTTGTATGCTCACGTATGCATAGGTGCATGGGCCTAGGTATGTGCACAGGCTAGAGGAGACCATGGGTGTCCTCCTCTGTCACTCTTGTTATTTCTTTTCGGCAGGATCTCTGAACCTGGAGCACCTGGGTTTGTTGCTGTTGTTTTGTGCAGTAGATCCATTGTCAGCAAGCCCCTGCTGATTCTCCTGCGTCCTCTCCCTTCTCTGCTCCCCATAATGCTAGAGGTGCAGCCTCTGGCAGACGTAGCTGGTTCCACGAATGCCGAGGTCCAAACTCAGTTGTTCATGGTTGTGAAGCAAGCACTCTGAACCACTGAACCACGTCTCCAACTCTAGTAATTCATTCTTTTCAGATTTGTATTCTTCTGTACTCTAGAAATACATTACTAACTCTGGAAAAACAGAACTTTTTCTTGATGTTTAGAGCAGGAAGGTCTTCATTAGCTGTATGGCCTGCACTACAGTGCTGTGCTCTTGTAGTTTATTCCCTACTGCGGGCATTTGCTCCTGTCCAAGGTTACCTGAGTGGTATCTAAGGAACCAGAGCCTTCCTATATGACGAGTCTATCTATGGTTGGCTTTATTAAGATGTCACTGATGACCACACAATGAAGTGATTCTGGTATCCAAGTTCTGTCTCCTCCCTCCCCACCTACTCGCCCTCTCTCCAACTCCTGCGATGTGGCCTTATCTACAGTCCAACACGCCTTATCTAGATTGCATCCCAAGTGTAACACAGACACATTTACCATTTAAAAAACAAAGAAAATAAGCTTATCAGGATGTGGGAATTGAAGAGTGACACCTCACCAGACATAGGATTCCTGAAGCAGCTTTTATTAGTCTGTCCAGTTACTTTGTTTCAATGGGCAGACCGGACTCTGCTGACCTTTGATCTTTGTAGGCCTCTCCCTCTCTTCTCACTCCCCTTCTCCCTCTCTCTCTGTCTCCTGAGACAAGGTCTCCTGTTGCCTAGGCTGATCTTGAACTGGTTACCAAGGATGACCTTGAATTATTTATTTATTTATTTTTATTTATTTATATTTATTTATTTATTTATTTATTTATTTATTTATTTATTTATTTTTTGTCTTTTCGAGACAGGGTCACCCTGTAGCCCCAGCTGTCCTGGAACTCACTCTGGAGACCAGGCTGGCCTTGAACTCACAAAGATCCTCCTGCCTCTGCCTCCCAAGTGCTAGGATTAAAGGCGTGCGCCCCCACGCCCGGCTGGCTAATTTATTAATTATTTTTGTTTTTGTTTATTTTATTTTATTTTTTTGGCTAATTTATTTTTATTATTTTATTTTATTTTTTGGTTAGTTTATTTATTTATTTACTTTTTTTTTTGAGACAGTGTCTCCCTATAGTCCCAGCTGGCCTGG